>JAOUQU010209069.1:0-24620 GCA_028566735.1 Ammoglanis amapaensis | reverse complement strand
GTGTAATGTTTTTATCAATACTGTATATCTTTACATTTAAAGATATTGAGCATTTTATATAAAAAAAATATTTTGAAAGGGTCGGTCTCAGATTAAAGGAAACAGTTAATTCCTGCTGGCCTTCAGACCAAACACTCATTTCATTCTCATGCAACCAGATCTTCTTTCAGCTCCTTGTCAAGCTCTTTGGTCATGGAGGGTATATAACATTTATTATGGGATGTGTGATGAGTGTGTGACTGTGTGTGTGTGTGTGTGTGTGTGTGTGCGTGCGTGCGTGTGTGTGTGTGATTGAAAAGAATTAACCAGTTATGCATGAGTCTTAATCTTGAGATATATGTTTGCTTCTCATAATCATACTATAAGATCAATCAATGTAGCTCAGTATCTACATGGAGTCAATTCTGATGATTCCTCATCATGCACAAGTGCTCCTTGTAGTTCGGTTTAGGAACACAGTAAAGATTGATAATGTATGTGTCTGGCAGCTCCTATACAGACAATGGGCCGCCTGTCTACAGAAGCTGCATGGTGCTATCATACACATGCTTTAATAAACACACGAAGTCTTGTGTCTCAGGATTAATGTCTGTTTGCTTTACGCTGTCATGACTGTTCGCATGTTACTGCTCAAGTCAGACTTTAGCCATTATAGTATAATATTTAAATAGATGAAAACTAAATACATATTTTTAACTTTTACAATTTGACAGGTACAGAATAATATTCTTGGTATCTTGAAAATGACACTGGATTAAGACATGACAGAAATTCAGTGGTTAGTGTGAAAGTTTCTTCCTAGTTTTCCTAGTTTCGGTTTCTATTGACAATATGTTTTTTGTTTGTTTGTTTTTTGTGAAGTGCGGCAACTACTCCTATTTCCAGCTAACTAGCAAGATTTAAACTAGGGAGTTCAGACTCCCAAAGCTGGCGTGCAGAAGAAATATGTAAAATATTAGCACTGGAGAAGAAAGAATAACAAAAAGCAGATATGAGCCCATCTGGCAATGTTATGACACATTTCACCGCTCCTTAATTTAGTAAGGTCAGTACTCTGATATTTTAATGCAGGGCATTGTAGGCTTAAGAATCAGAATTCGATTGATGTGAGCATATGACATGAAACACTGATTCTCTTGTTTTACAGTCTTGCCATACAATCAATGTAGAATTTAACATTCACAATTAAAACCAATTCCAACTTTTAATAGTTTACACAACATAGACCTGGACATAGAACATGTTTTTGCTCTCAAATAGCAATTGCCATAACTGAACTCAAACAAAGAAAATACATAATGCATAGAAATAAAATACACAATATAATATGATAGATAAAATAGATCTAAGAATAAAACAAAGTAAACAAAGAATAATAATAATAGATAAAACACAGCGTGACTAGCCACACCCAGGTTAGATTACTTATTAAACCAAAACTGGATTCGATTCTTCTAGCATGTCTGTATAAATCATCACATAATGCCACAAAGTAAAGTATATGTGTTACTAAAATATTTCATGGCCTAGGACATAGATGAACTTGTCATAACAAAAGGAATCATAAATTCTGTTCTTTACAAGAAACCCTGAAGAAAAATAGGGTTCTGCTTTCTCCGAATTCACAAGTCATGTAAATAATCACAAATGTTTGATTGCAGTTGTTACTGCTAAGACAGTGGTGGTAAAACAGTTATCAGGTTTACTAAAGGGTGACAGATCTTGAAAAAAAATATAAGTATATTTACCAAACTATACTATACTTCCACTACTTTTACTTATTTGACAAACCCAAGAGGCGTAACAACAGTGAGTTAGATATTGTGCATATACATACATATTGTATATACAGTGTTTAAGCAGTTTGACATTACAACTGAAAACGGACTGTTATGATTATAAACTGCTGCTATGTTGGAGTTTTACTTCCAGCATTCCTGGAATACTCCCCCACTTGACACACACACAGAGAATTTTATTCTTATTCTAGACATCTCACAAAAAAATGCTGTCAATTTGTACTCAGTTATTGGTATAAATACAAAAGCCTATAAAATATTTTGAGCTGGTTTTATATGTATTATAGGCTTTATTTTGTATTTATTGTATCATTGTTATTTGTGCATATAACTGTATTTTAGTGCCTGACAGGACAAGATTATCTTTTTACTTTGGTTTTATCGTTATTGTTATGTGACAGTTCCTGTTTCACTGAACTGAAATTCCTTGATTTTGTTTAATCATTTCATGATATTATGCACTGAATTTACTTTAAACTTTTCACTCTTTTACTATGCTGCAGAAAAAAAGTGCTGCATTGATTTTAAATACACAAGCTATTTATTATTACCATTATGCAGTTATGTCTCACAAAGATTTGCAAAGATATTGGTCTTTTGTTTGATAAAATCTATCATCATGTTTAGATTTGCAAAGTGATTGATGAATAAACAGCATATTGCTAGAACGTCTCATATGCACCGATGCTTCACATGCTCAAATGTCACACTACCAAAATAGTTTTTTATTGTTGTTTTTCTCTGCTTTCCCAGAACTTGGCCAGAACTTTTACTGAACTTTTTTTGTAGTCGAGAAAATAAAGCCAGATACATAAAAAAGTAATGAAAAACATACAGTACAACTAGAAACGTTCATCTCCCCAATGAGAAGAACGATATCAGGCTCAACTGATAAAGACCAATTTAAAACCAAAGTTAACTCTGCTGAACTATATTACTGTAACATCAATGGTTCATCAAATGAAGAAATATTTTTTTTAGAATAGCAGAATGCTTTGTTAATACTGCCTGTTGTTAACATAGCTAATTTCTCCATAAGACTGTTACTTTCTATGACCTACGTTATGTACCAAAATAAATAGACCACTTTTAACAAAAAAAAGTACATTCTTCATTTTATTGTTTCATTTAATTTTATTTCTTTGTGTCCTTGTTGAGTAGTGAAATTATTTCACTGCACACCCGCAGCGAGCTTCTGAACTGCCCGGTTTGAATCTTGGCACTGCCAATGGGCTGGTTGCCACCCTAGCCACTGAGATGCCGGTCTCAAGCTAAATAGAACAAAGGCAACTTCTGTAAAACCTATGCCACATTAAAGATGCTCATCATGATCTGAGCTGATCCCTAAATTGAATTGAATAATGCAGAGTAAAACATTGTATTCAATTTGATGGTATTCACAAATGTTTATAAATAAATTCATTTTAATACCGTACATTTATTTTACAAAAATAATAATTTAATCACAGCTGGATGGCTCAGTGCTGTTGGACTAGTCCACCTTCAACCAACCAGGTCTCTACACAACTCTAACTGAGGGTGATGAGCTGGCTGAATTGTGATCCTGTTTGAGTTAAATTTTACATGAATTTTATACACATTTTTATTACAGTTGTCTTATCGTGACTAAAAATAACTTTTTATTTATAATTTTTTGCAGTGTGTCTGGCTTCAACAAGAGTGCCTAACTTTACAAATTTGTTTTGGCTTCAGCAATTCTAATTTTCCTTTCCACTGATGCTGACCCCTGATCTGATTAGAGCAACATTGTTAGTGAGGATGGTTGGCTGAGCTGAGACTCAATACAATATACTTACGATCCCAGCTCGTGTGCAAGTCCGTCTTTATTTGATAAGTTTAAAGGTATTTGGGCACATATTACAACAATACAAAATAATATTTACAGGGTTTATAGCTTGCACAGATCAGGTTCTCCACACCAAACTTGCAACAAAGTAATTGATTTTATATGTTAGCAATGCATAGCTAAAATACTTAAAATATTAGGAGCACTTTCCAAAAACCTGTGCCCATTTACAATTATATGTAAAGCTTTGAATTCAACTTCTATGTAATCAAATTAACATTTTGTTGTTTTAAAAAGTACATTTCAATTTGGTCAGTAAATTTTGCTTCATGTTGTCTCATCCCAGGCCTCTATAATATTCATCTGATCTTCTGATGTAACTGATTTACCAAAGTGTCTTCAAAATTATGTGTTTTACAGGTCAGTGAAAGACCTCCAGTGGAAGAAATTACAAACAGTGATGATTTAAATGAATGCCATCTGTTGAAAATGAATTTTGGCTGTTCACATTCAGCTGAGAAGTCTGAACTAATGTTTTAACTATGTTAATTTAACACTGTATGTGAATCTTTAATCTTGGCTTTATGAGATGGAAGATTTGACAAATAGATGGATTTCATCTGTCTTAAATAATTATAATAAAGAGTATTTATTTATTTGCATACCAGAGTAGGCTTTTTGAAAGTTATGCATGTAAAAGCCTCTGTTTTCTGACATTTTCATGTTTATTAACATTCATTAACATATTCAGTGTGAACACTGGGTAGGTGGGGAAGGGCTGGCAACGGCTTTTTTGCGTAGAAGTGATACAGCTCTAAACGGCTCATTCTAAAAAGTGGTGAAACTGGCAAGAACTGAATTTATGGGAGAGTACTTCTACGAGCATACTTTTGTATAGCCTGTAGACCTATTCTTGTTTACATAGAGACATAGTATGTCCCATTTATTAAATTCAAGGCAGCATATTTATATTTTAGCCCTGCATGGAGATACTCATCTCAGGCGTGTAATTTCAAACTTAAGGCTGAGAGCAAAGAAGATGGGTAAACTCAGTGACCAACCCTCCCCCCATCTTCGCTTCTCTCACTTCCCTTGCTCTAATCCACTTCATTTTCCCAGCTGTGCAGCATCCATCTTTTTCATCTGCTATTAGTTCAGGTGGGCCTCTTCCCTCGCTGCTTCTATTCCCATACTGATCACCCATTTATTGTCATTACTGTATGCACATAGATAAAAACTATTTGCGAATGTAGCCTGCATCATTTATTGAGATTAACAGAGTAAAAGCAAAACTTCACAAAGAGAAAGTGGGCTGATTACAGGTTGAAGCTTTTGGTTTTGTGATTTAAGAGCATATTATTCCTGCTAAAGTTTCAGGACTTAAATGGATTTGACTTCCTAAACATAGAAAAGAGACTTTTAAATCTTTTTGAAATGAACAAATAAAAAAATAAGAGCAAATGTTTAAATAAACGTAGACAACGTTAAAATGAATCTTGGGTGAGGCTATCCTGTCATGAAAACCTAACCTGCACCTATATTTATTTTTTTATACTTAGGCAGAATTAATCCTCCACATTTAGCCCAATCCATGCAGTGAAACACATATTTACACACATCAGTGACCACACTAGGGGCAGCAGTGAGCACACATGCACGGCACTCAACCCTAGCCAGTTAGAATTTCAGTGCCAGAACTGGCAACCTTCCGATCACAAGTTCAGTTTGCTAACCACCAGACAACCGCTGCTGATTTCCAAGTTCAGGAAGCTTCCACTGTGCCAATCTACTACTGAATAAATATTCACTCCTAGATGTAAATAAGGTCAAATGATAACTAGAACTACATTTGAATGACCTTGTTGACACATACAACCAAACATGATATTTATAGTATTTATGTAAATAAGGCCAAAGTTCATATTATAACTTTAAAAGCAGTGGGATTTTTCTGTTAAATAGAACATATGTGGCTATGTATGATGGTTTCCAACATAAATATTCTAATTACAGTTCAATGTGTCTTGCATGAAATAAGACAACTAAAGATGTAAAAACTGTTGTAAATCTAGCATAGACAAGGTAGTAAATAAGTGAGTCTGAGTCTGATCATTTTCATCTGTCCATAGTGCCTCTTCCTAGTGCTGGTAAGCTTTAACAGCAGGGTAGCATCATCACTGCACTCAAAGAGAACACAAAAATGAAATATGGTTGGATTGTGTGACTGGATTGGTTATTGAAGCTGGAATGGTGTCATGCTAGGTACCATGACAGCTCTCACTGCAGTGGCTTAGTTTGATCAGCAATGCACATTTTCTCCAGATGTGCAACATATGAATCCTGGCACCAGACTTCTGCAAAGGATGGATCAAATTTGAGGGGTAAGATTTAACTCAACATAACAACCATTCTGCAGTCCAGCCAGACTGACCAACGTATGTGAAGCATTAGTACGAAGCAAAAATGTATAAACATACATTCTACAGTTAATCGAGAATATGATTGTGTGAATCCTGTATGAACGATTACTGAAGAGTGTTCTGTTTTTCAGTGCACATGTTATATTTAAAATGATTTTCATCTAAAGCAGTCAAAAAAAGACCAACTTTGTGCATTAATTTGAAATTAATGCACTACATGGTTGTAGTTTATCAAAAAAGTATTCAGAAATCATGTAGGAAGAAAAACAATCACAAGTTGATATTTTGGACATCATTGCTTTAGTCGTGTAATGTTTGATGCATTTGGTAATTATTATTGGAGAGAAGCCACCCTTTCATGAAAACCATGTCTATTCTTTTCTTTTCTAACTGCGCTGCCATACATATTTAATGTGTTTACAGAGGTCCGGGGCTCATAATGCAACTTTTGGCTTTTCATCATTATATCTCAGCATGAAACAGCCTGACATTGCCTGCATGCCCACTCCAGTGAATACTGGAAAACTCTCTATTTTTAAACAATCACTGCAAAACAGGAACAATAAGTTGTTTGAATCGGTCCTTATCATTCTTATACCACATATATTAAGCAACAATCCTTTAGTGTGTCTTTTCCTCTGAAGACACACCTCAGTGCTCAAAATACTAAAATTATTTCATATATGCATTGCATTTACATTTTCGGCACATTGTAGATGCCATTAGCAACACCTAGTTGATATTAACTAGCTAATTGTATAAGCAGAAATCACAATTTTTTTTACATCTGGTGCAGAAAAACAACATTTTATAATTGTTTTTATGTTTTTCAATGTTAGTCATTTATTAGGATTTTTTGTATTGTTTTATTGTCTTGTTTGTTATGATAGGACATTAGTTCATTACACAAGGTTCATCAGTACTGCTCATTATGGTGGTTTTGCTGTGATTAATTATTTGTTCCTCATGGAAAGAGAATCAGTGCAAGCGATCGGAGGAATTATTGGATAACCAAGTTGGCTTAATTTTTACAACAGTGCATTTTGAAATGCTGGTATTGACTTGGTATTTAGTTTAGAATGAGCTTTTGAACAGAAAATATTATTTGGCTATTTGTATGTGGTTGCATGCCAAATCATTAAAATGCCATCACATGCTGTTTCTATAATAACTAGAGTAAATTTAATTTGGATATGCTGAGCAGAATTTCTTTATTCCCCTATAACTAGTGACATTTTCATTACAACTCCAGTATTTAACCACTATTCTATGGCTTGTTATAGGTTCTAATGTTACATGGTGATGCAGAGCTTTATTTGTGTTTAATTGTGTTGATCCTTCTTACCGAATGAACAGTTATATTGCAACCTCCTCTCATTGAACCCAATCATGCAATGAACACATTAATACACACAAGTGAACACACACTAAGGATCACATGTGCCCGGCATGGGTAGCCCTAGCCACTGCACCAAGGGAGCAGTTTGAAATTAAGTATCTTGCTCAAGGTCACTCTATAACCATTTTATGCTCTGCGATACATTGTTTCAGACATAATTTTACAGATCATTCCACTTTATCTGTTTATTTATTAGAAAACATCCTTCTCACTTCTATGTTAAATTGGCATCACTCCCATCATCAGTTTTAGTAATAAAAATTTTATTTGGGAAGACACTTTAGATTCTTAGACCAAGGCTCACTAAACACCAGAACAGGTTGCTGGGTAGAAAGACAAACAGACAGGACAATTTTAGTATCTCACATTAAACTGACTGAATGTCTTTGGGCTGAAAGGAAACCTATGCAGGCACAGAGAGAACATGCTAATGTTCTTTTCAGTAAGGTTGAACCTACACCCACAAATGAACTTGAATAGTACAATAAAAACCAACATAATAAAATCACCATTCTTTTTCCTTTTAGTCCAGTATTTAAATCCATCTTCCATGTCCCCAGGTGTACTAGTACATCTATATTTATCCTTTAAGTGTACCTTGTATGTGTATAGTGAAGCCCTATAGGATGGAAATTTAATTAATGGGCCACTGGTTTCAATTGACCACTTTTTTTTTACTTTGATGAGATTAAAATCTAGAGAATCTGTCAGCTGCACTTTTTTACTTAAAGGTGGGAGGAAGCAAAAAGTCTTCAGAAAGAGAACAAACAGTTTCGAGTGTATGAGCCAATTCATGCACTGAAGGCTGAGCTCAAACTTATGACAACATTTACATGGCTCTGTCCCAGATTGCACAGTACTGTACTGTGGTGTAGGTGAAGTCAAGGACGTGGCATTAAGAAAACCTTCCTTCTTTTTTTGAAGAAATGTTCAAATGCGCTTTTTCAATTTTCAGATTATAGCGAAATACCAGAAGACTAAGGCAACTAAAACATGATCAGGTATAACTACTATACTAAATACTAATTTTTACACAATAAGCTGCTAATTAATATGAAACTGGTTAAATTACAAGATCCAGTTACCTTTAAATCGTCTTTGACTTGAGGCAGGCTGAGACACTTTAACTTTGATAGCATTCTAGTTAATTTAAACTGACATTTACTATTTTCTAAACTGTTAGAAATATATATGTTATATATATTTATAAATATGTAATATATGTTTTTTATTTGTTTGCAATAAGTGTAGTTAAACACCTTAAGTCAATATTCAACCATGTTGTTTGTAGACATACATCAAAGGAAACATACATACCTGTAGACAAACACTGTAGACATACATGTAGTGGAAAAACCACACTTGCAAGTCATACTTCATGGCAAATACTAGGGACAAGCACTTACTAGAGAGCCATAAGCAAGCTAGTTGTTATTGACTATAAAATCACCATGACGATATTTGTTAACATGTAAATTTCTTATGATCCAATGACCAATGAAACAACAAATGTCCATGTCGGAGGCTAAACATTGCTGTTTGGTAATAGCTATTTAACCGCTTTTCTGTCCCTTGCTATTTGCAAACTTGCTTAATTTTTTCGCACAATAGCTGATTATGATAATTGTCTTTTTATAATACTTATCTGACCTTTTAACACTGGTTCATGGAAAACAGATGATAGTAGACTGCCAGCAAACTCAGTTACATATCTTAGGATAACTAATAAAACATTTATATTTTGTGTTTATTAATGTGCAATGTCCATGCTAAATAAACCAAAAGAAATTAAATAATAAACTAAATAAACAAGAACTAAATAAAATAAGTAAATGGAAATGTGCATAAAGTACAAACTTGTCCAAAGATGACATTATTATAAGTTGCGTTCGCCAGTATGCTCAAAACAATCACACAAGGGCGAGCATTTTTACTGGTCTGTACGGAGAGCTTCAAAAGAAAACTAAAAATCAAAACACAAAGTGTTGTTACTTCATTTTGTTATGATACTCTGGCAAAATAGCAGAAAATTCACATAGCCACTCAATAATTGGTAAACTATCAGTTTTACTACATTTTGCTACTCCTCACCCCCTGTGCTTATAGAGTTTATTGTATGCTTCCACTTTCTGGGTGTCCACTGTGACACAACACTCCAGACTCTGAGGATCAAGTTCCTTTTACTACTGGACTCTATCCTCCAGTCTTTAGACTCTGTGCACTGTGGCATAGCGGACACAGATCAGTGACTCCTTCATATTACAACAGAAAGCACTTACTTGGAGGTATCTTAATGACCTGTCCAGATGGCAGGTCTAAAAGCCATGCCATGCTAGAGACTACTGGGAATTATAAGGTTACAAACCGAGCAGATGTTTACTATGCTATGCATTAAGGTTTTAACAGAAGACTAAACCAGTTGCTCATTACCAGTTAAAGTACATAGGTCTAATTTCACATATATAACATTCCATGGTAGTTTTTTTTCTTGTATGATGTACTGTATGCCTACAAACTACACATCTGAAGGATGACTTTAGGTGTTTACTTTTACAAATTTCATACAAATAAAAAATGTCATAATAAATCTATATTTTCCAACAGTTGAGGATAAATGTCAGCTGAAGTTTATCTGTGTACAAAAAAGTGGTTTAATAAATGGATTAAGCCGTATTCCATTCTTCGGTCTGGATTAAGCCATATTTCATTCTACAGTGCCCTTTTAATTTAACCACATGTTTGACCACAGACTTGGCCACAAGTCTGCAGGTCATACTATCAAAAACATCCACACTAATTAGTCCTTTTTCGCATGCCAAAATCCATTTATATTGTGAGTGACAATTTATTTATGTCCTAACTGCAGGAAGCTGCAGGAAGCTGCAGGCATTATAAGTGAGGTTATAAGTAAATCCTTTGACACACAATTCTTTATCATTTAATGGCTAAATAAAATTGGTACACAAAATGCAGTTTATGTGATGACACAGGCTGCTAGAATACTGATATATGACCATAGATATAACACATATATGACCACAGGCTTCTAGAATTCTGATAAAAACTATTTTGTTTTTATGTTTGTTTTACAGAACTAATTTGGAAATTATGATTTTTGCCCACTAATGTATGAGAACCCAAAAGTACTTTATTAATAACTTACTTTTTTTAAATAAAACATAATTTAAATGATTGTAAATAGCACCAATAGTCTGTGGTTTATAATTAATACATTAAATGCTGGGTTTTGTTTACTAACTTGGGTAAATGTTCAGGACAATCTAATACTGCAACTCCCTCAATGCAGGTCTTTCGATGGCCACCTCAAGACCATTGTAACAGGTTTAAAACATATCTGCACACCTTATTGTCTCCCAAGTATGCATCATCCCACTGCTACTATGTTTAGTATAAAGGTAGTAAAGTAGCTGAGCAAATTCAGGTCGCAAATCCCAAAATCAGATCTGAGGAGAAAAGTATATGCTCTTGAATTCTGTTAAAGTCAGAAGTCAGAAAACGTGTTTGTTTAAATTGTCATAAACATTCACCCGATGGTATTAAAGTCTTGAGGAACTATTTCTCAAATCTAACAGTCAAAATAATATTTCAGCTTGTCTAGTTTTTTGCTTGCTTAGAATGTAAATACTCATGTTACGTGCACTAAAACAAATGGCTTTTTAGTTAATAGCAAACAACACGTTTACATGATCAATTATTAAAAACATATTTTGTTTTTATTTACATATTTAAGTTACATTAAGGACATCTTTTGTACTATAATATAGTATTTTTTTAATTTTCTGTGACAGCTAATGGAGACGTGGACTAGCGCCCCTAGCGGACAGCAAAACAACTGCTATACTGAAAAGTACGCCAAGTATACTAAGCAGTCTTCTTTGCTTTACGACGTGTACCTGCCAAATATATCACATCGATTGTAAAATAAAAATAAAAAAGACGAAGAAGAAAGGAATTAAACGATAGGAAAGAAAGAAAGAAAACAGAACAGTAAAACACCTTATGTTTCTAAGGCCGGTAGGTATTTGAGCTTTGATTGACGTGTAACTGCTCGGTGCCTCTTATTGAAGCATTCTTGCAGTAATGAAGGAAACCACCCGCGGCTTTAATGAATGTGTATGCAGTGGTTACCTACTGTGTCTAATTAACGCCCTCTGAGTCAAGAATTTAAATAGATTAAACCCCCAATAGATCTGTGTGATTTGCAGGACGGACAAAGACCTGAACTAAACTCCTCCGTGGAGGTGCACATCATCCAGCAGTCTGTCCACGAAGGGAATTGACATGGTAAACGTGTGGGCTAAACTTGTAAATGGAGACCCGAGGCTTCGCACACGGTTTGGAGAACGCATGGGTTTATTCTATTGTTATAAGATAGCACCCCCTTCTTCTGTGAGCGCCATTATTTCCTCTTAAGTCTCCTGTTCGGTTCCAACCCAACTGAGAGATGCTAATGAATCACATCGGAAATATCAACCGAGCCAAAGATGGATGATGACGATGGGAATAATGACTCGTCTGTCAACCGTGTTTTATACACTATAGTCTATTCAGCTGACTTTTATGTATGTCCATTCATAGTAAGTGTCAGGGTCGCAGTGGGTCCCTCATGCAGGTACAAACACCCCAGTGACTCACACATACAGATTGATGCTTTGTGTGATCGTTTGTTTTCCACCCTTTTTGGATACATTGTATTCCAAAGGTGATTTTTTTTAATAGTATTTTTTTTGACCACCTTCCTATAAGCATTTAAACATTTTTTGTAATTATTTTACTTTCCTAAAATGGTGGTGATTACATAGATGATTTTGAAAAATTTACTAAACAACAAAGTAAAATTGATCATTATGAGCATTATAGAGTAAACGTATAGTCTATATGCGGATACTGTCCCTGTCTGTCTCTGTCTGTCTCGGAATGAACACATTTTCAATATATATTGCAGAACTGCATATTGCAGAGCTTTCTGACACACAAAATGCATTTTGAATGAAATGCATAGAAACTGAAGCTCCTCTGGACTCCACTGGAGTTCTTTTCTTTTCACAGGTCTATTTTAATAGACTATTTAAATGCAAGTTGATAACACTGGACCATTGTCATGCTTATCATCCCATTAACAAAACTAACATTGTCATGGGGGTTTGGGGTTGTGTAAAGGATTTCACATTTCAGAACAAACCCTTCTCCAAACACACATCCAAAAAGTTCATAGAAAATAGCAGTATTTAGCAATAGCAATATTTAAATGCAGTCACATTTTAAGAGGTTTCTTGATATACAAGGCTAGACTTCACTTGAGCCAGATCACTAATTTATCAACAATAGCAATAAAGCCCAGATATTAGAAATCATATTACTGGGCAACCACCTGACCAGATATCCTTCTATCCATCTGTTTTCTTGAGACTTACCAATTTATCAAAATTGATTTATGATTCACATTCAACGATAACTGCTTGTTGGAATTAGTATTCAAACTGCAGGTGGTGGTACAAAGACACTAAGCTACTCCAACAGCATTGCATGTCTAAAACTAAAGACACTGAATTTGCAAACAACTTTAATTAGAAAATACAAAGTAACATACATAATTAGTGTAGTAAATATAAAAAAGACAAATATGCTTTTACTACAAACATGTGTGTTTAACCTGAAGGCAACAGAAAGTACCAGGACTATCATCAGCAATGTGATTGATGCTAATGAAGGCAATAAGCAAAAGAAAGCATGCTGATCCGGCCACTGCTATGCTGCACTTTTCTTTGGATTGCTCTAGGTAATTAGTAGCTAAAATAGTGCAAATCTAGGGCTGATGGATATAGCCATTACTAACAATAAGACTCTGACTTCACTAACATAGAGAACCCCTATAACTCTGGCTCATTAAAACCTAAACACCGACAATGTCAACTTATAGCACTGGTTAAAAGTCAGCCATTAACTTGACTTTAACAGCTTTATTTGATTTATTCTTAATAATGTACTTTACTAAACGTAAATCCTGGTCAGCATCAAGGCAGTGCACAAATTACTTTTGCATGGTAACTCACAACTTTGTTCAGAGAAAGAATACTGGATGAGCCAGTGAAAATAAACAGGTAAGGAAAAATGTAGGGAATCATGTTGCAGCTCACCACTAATAAGCTAAGCCGCTCTGGTACACCTTTATTTCTTTACAGCAGACATTTGTATAACCAACTGTTTTGGATCTTGCGGTAAGGGTATCAACACATACCCTTGAAGTTCAATCAAGCTTAAGCATACAATCGCCATTATTTACATCAGCCCCCCCCCACACACACACACCACACGTGTCTGTTTTTAATTTACTTCTATAATACCTGAAATATAATTCCAAATGGCAAATTCATACCATACCCAGTTACTTAGTAATAAAAATAGGATTGTTAGAACATTGTCACAACACAAAACTAATTGTATTATTACTATTATTTACTAGAGGTTTTTATGGTGACAAATAAAGAATAAACGCCTTAATAAAGACTACACATAATAATCTCAAATAACAGGCTTGTTTTAAACAACCAAATCAGTAGAGCATTTCAGCTGAAACTTCTGGAACTTTTAGCGTGGTCTGGTTGTTAGAGAACTGTGCTTTTGATTTAACGGTTGCCAGTTTGAGTCTGAGAGTCAACAGAGTCACAACTGAAGTGTCCTTGAGCAAAGCACTGAACACCTAATTGCTCCCCTGGCATTGTGGCTAGGGCTGCCCACTGCACCAGATATGTGTGCTCACTGCTGCCCCATAGTGTCTGTGCACTAATGTATGTGTAAACGTGTGTTTCACTGCATGAATTTGATTACATGCAGACGAATAACTCCCAAGTGTGTAGAAGCAAAGTAGTGAAAACATATTCTAAATCCAAAAAAATTTAAATAACAGTGCACAGGACGAAAGGGAAAGTAAATTAAATCATTATGATTATTGTTGCTGTTGGAGGTTTTAAAAAAAAATTCGAATCGAAAACATCGAATCGAGATTAGATTCTGTTCTTTTGTTTGTGTGGTTTCAGACCCACTAAAGGCTTCATGTAACAATAATAATAATTATTAGTATTCATGTTTTTATTAATGTTGTTAATAATCATATTGTCGTTGCTGTTATTAAATGCACGACAATAACCGATGACAGAACTAGACACTATTAGGGGCGGGACCAGCTGTCAGTCAGGTTGACGTCACACTTGTTTGAGTAGCTCCCAGGCGCGCAAGACTTGTATCGGTGCAGGCGGGCGCGTGAGCATGGACCCCCCGATGCTGAGGGGTTTCGAGCGCGCGCAGACGAGCCAAGTGTCACTGCAAATACTTTTAAACGGGTGGATCTTGGATCATAGCAGAGAGATGAAGACGTGAGTGCGTATTTAGCTTCATCCTAAGACCCGCGTCTTGTTTTTTTCTCTTCCACATCACATCTGCACCATTGAGCACCGAGCGGCCAGGCTGCCTCGGACTGCGAGGCTGATTGGCGGTGGCAAACCGACCTATTTTCTGCTCGTCATCATAATTACGAACAAGATGAAGCGGCGGAAGACCGTCGTGGCTGCTGCCTTCTGCGTCTCTTTTTGTCTTGGCACGCTTATGAACGTCTTGTTCGTGCCAGGCTTCGAGTCGCACCAGACTCTTAATAAAGCGGGACGGCATTACATCAACGACGCACACCCACCCCGGCTGCGTGCAAACGAATTTGCACCCATCACGGGAGCCAACACCGAACCCGAAGCCGCTACCACCGGCGGAATGGACGATCTCCAATCACAGATACGAGACAGACTCGATGAGGTACTCCGGTATCGGTCTCGGTCGGAAGACGCCGCCGATCGTCCTCTCGATCGCAGGAGACTGATGGATCTGGAAAGGCCGAGTAGACGGGATCGATACCAAGAAAGAAGCGACGAAGGTCCCGGGCGGCGGACCACTTCTTCTTCTGGAGGGTCACCAGCGCGACTTGATTGCGGGAGTCTGGAAAGTGCTAGCAGTCTGCAGTTCGTAGGATCGGGTTATACAAAAGCTGTTTACAGGGCTGAACTTAACCACAGTTTATCGGTGGCTCTCAAATCCGTGGATCTGGCAGGTCACGACATGGAGAGTTGCGTAAAAAGGTACGGATCGGCTGAAGATTGTTACCGACTCGCAGCCTTCAAGATAATCAAAGAGATGACACTGATGGAAAGACTGCAGCATCCCAACATCCTTACGGTAAACCGGAATCCTATTATCTTGTTATGATAAAAAAAAACATTTGTCCACGTTTTAAAGAAAGACGGTAAATGAAAAGATTTTGAAAATTAAATATTTTATGCATGGAATGTATCTATCTGTCTGTCTGTCTATCTATCTATATATCTATATTTATTTATTCTAAACTAAGCATATCACAGATAATATTTCAAGACTAAATAGTTTACATAATATTCACCATGTTGATAGGCGATATAAAATACTTACCACCAATGCTTTGCTGATAAAAAGTTTCTACGACGCTTCAACTTTGTGTTTGAAATAAAAAATAATAACAATCGTACTGAAAGTAACATGTCTATATTAATGTGAACAATATTGGAACAGCCAGTTGATTGCAGGCACTTTGTCATTTCTGAAAGATCATTGAAACACATTGATGGAATTGTTAGGAAGAACATTTCACTTTTTGAACACAAATTACATGATATATTTACGCCCGGGTAAAGTTTATGAAAAACAATTCATAAAACGTTTCTTGGACAGATGATTTAATAAAGTGCTTTGCTGTTGCATGATGCGTAAAACTAATAGGGAATGTAAACGGTAAAAATCCAATCCGACTAAGTTGTCACATTTAATTAACCCTGATTTGACATATTTATATGTTGTTTGTGTAAACAATCTCAGTTTGAATACGAGCTATGGTTTTTAACTGTAAATAAAATAATTGTCGGATTACAGGATTTATGATTGTGTTTGCACATTACAACATAGTAACCTGTAGGAAAGGTGCTGTTCAGACTTCCCAGTTACTTTTTTGTGTCTGAATTTGTCTGCAGTTACAGTATCTAGTGTTTTTTTTATGTTAAACAAAATTATGGATGAAGATTTATTTCTGGTCGGATTTTGTGGACTGCTAGACCCCATCGCGCACGCGCACACACGCAGATTTAACAAATAAAGCATGAACCGCCTGGACTAATTGTTTATTGTCGATACAGTTTAAACGAGCAAATACGTATTTAAGCCGTTAACTGCGCCATAAATCAGTTTGTTTTAAGTTAATTATCTGAATAGACATTCGAGGTGTGAATGTTGACTCTCGGCGTGTGAAAGTGAGCGTTGGGGTTTATTCTAACACTTCAGCTAAATGTGTGTATTAAGCTCCTACTGCTAACAAAATAATGTGAATTTAAAATCGATACTTCTTTTAGGGGACCTGTCACAAAACCACATATTTTAATGAGCCACAAGATCAGTTCGTTTTCATCTAATGTAGCAGCTCCGTGATGTTTTTTTATTTATAGATTTTTAAATATAAACCACTTCACAACACTTAATAATTTATTTAACGAACATTTAGTAACCTATGTTGGCTAGTAGGCTACTAGAGTATTCAGCATGTTGCAGTCCTCAGCTTACCCCACGCGTGGTCGACTAAGTTTAATATGTGTGTGAAAATCCAACGATTTCTATAAACTATAAAAGTCAAATAATCTCGATAATACTCTATAATTCGATTTGATTGAGATAAACTGCATGCACGTTGTGTCTGGTAGTCCATATGGACAATTTCACATACAAATACCTCAAACTAAGCCGTCACGTGACAGCATATTATATTAATATGTATTTTGTTTAAGCTAAACCAAACAAACAAATAGAGTATTACTGTCAAGATAGCCTAATATTATTTATACGACCCAGTGATGGCTGTCTTTCCCAAATGGCATAGCTGCCCATGTTGAAACTCAAGTTCTTTGAATTTAAATAAATAAGGAAATAATAATAAGTTGAATGATAGAACTATAATGACTAAATGTGACCAGTCTGTGTTTATTTATTCATTTGCTTTTACAATAATCATAATCTGCCTTGTTTGCTTGAATACATATCTCAAATGGACACAGTAAAGTTTGCAAATCCTACAACCACCTTACAATGTTACACTGAAGATGCCAATGATTTAGCAGAATACATATTTTAATATTTTCTTACTAAACAACATGATTACAAGCCCTACAACGTTTGTCTATTGTGTGACTATTATATTGCTAATGTTAATGTTAGTTTAGTGTATAGGACTTGTGCTGGGTCATCTAGGACAGCAATTAAACAAACGGATGTGCTTGATTTGTCGACATCTGGTTAATCTCGTGATCAACAGGGTTTAGTTTTTTCCCCTTGTCATTCTACATTCTTTGAAAACCAGTATACAGTTAAGTAACAAGGTTTTTAGTTTCTGTGGAAATTTTAATTAGAAAGAGGTGAACAAAAACCTGATTATGGGATTAAGCTGGAGCACAGTCACGCATACATTGTAATCCTTTAGTACTTAATAATACCAAGTGCAACGTTCTATTTCTAGTTTAAACAAATTTAACTTTTTATTTTATACAGAATTAAAACATTTACATATGCATAAATGAAGGTTTTATTACCTTATGTACTTTATTGCATTAATATTTTTTTCATATCTTATTTGTGGACCAAAGGGCTCATCACAAAAATGTGATTTTTTTTAAATGGGAGACAATTCTTTATTATTTTTCTCTATTTAACAAATTATCTTAATAACTACCCTCCTTGTTTAATAAAATAAAACATGGAATCACCTATTAATTTATTATTAATTTAACAGGCTAAATGTAATATTGTTGAAAATATTTTACCCAAATTTAATTAAAATTTTTATTTTATGTAATTAATTATTTAAAACCACAAGCTGGCTATAGGCTATATGTACAATTAAATAGATTGTATTTATTACAAACAGAACATTTTTACCTTGTATATCCTAAGACTTGATTTCAAAGATATGAAACGTTATAAGTGATACTCTAATAGATCTTGCAATCACAGCCAATAATGAAATGATCACAGTTTGATTGTAAAAATCAATTTTATGACTATAATTTATTGCAAAGTCAGTTGATACATGATCCAAATTTGAAAATTAAGGTTTTGTTGTTTTTTGTTTACTGAACGATTATGTTTTAGACAGAATTGTTTGGTCTGTATTTAGCCTAGTACGGTGTATGTCTGTAACTTTAATCATTGTTAATGGCCAATGTTGTCATTCGTTCTACTAAACAAAAACATTATATACACTCATACATATCTGCCATATTATATATTTAGTATCGGTTCTTAGTTATGATATTTATAACAGCTATGTAAAATAAACCAAGCCGCTAAAAATCAAGATGTTATTAAAAATAGCTTGTAATTAGTGAATGAATTAAATCAACCACGTATGAAAATGATGCTACATGATATGTTGTTTGAAGTAAACTTAACATTTTACACTGTATAAATTGTTTCTTATTGTGTGCTTTGGCAGGAGCTTTTTAACCAAATAGTGTAGTCCAGGAGGGCATAGGTGAAAAGATCTGATATGGAGGCTTAATTAAATCCAGGCTGAGTTCATTAGGAGTCCATATAGCTCGATACTGCACAGGACTGGTCTTTTCTTTGTGTGAATTGGGGAGGACAGACCATAATAATTTCTGCGGTTTGTGTTTCGAACAGAGATCCAGGAATACAGTGTCTAAGTGAGGTTTTAGAGGGTACACCTGTTGTATAAATAGGCGGTGTGTGTGTGTGTGTGTGTGTGTGTGTGTGTGTGTGTTTGTGATACTGGTGAGAAGGCTGTGTGTGGGAAGATGGGGTCCTCTGAAAGCTTGAAGCAGAGATTGATGTGCAGGGTGAGTATGCCTCAGGCAAAGTGAATGACTTTTGTGCCCTCTGCCATGTTAGCATGAGTGTGAACAAGACAGATCTGTACAGATCAGAGAGGGAGATCGCTAGAGGCGCTTAAAAGTGTGTGTCGAGAAATGTGTGGGAACCAAGACCACATATGATTAGCAAACATCTTAAATGCACATTGATCGGTCGATAGCGGCTTGTTTAAATTTCCTGGTGTAGAACTTGGCTGTCTTATTAGTTGTGTGTATATACAAGTAAGTGTGTGTGTGTGTGTGTACATGTGTGTTTGTGTGTGTGCATGCAGAAGATTGTATTTACATTAGCTGCTGTTTTTAGTGAAACTCCCACATACGCATTGACAGATGGGTAATGATTAAGCTGTTAGTGTTAATGTGAAAGCTAGCTGTCATGAACACAGAGGGCCTGAGGGTCATTTTAAAGAGGGGACCGGGCTGAGATCTGAATTTGAGTCTTTGCTGTAATTAAGCACAAGTTAACACTTTAACCTCATACTTCCACAGGAAATAAGCTAAAACCCTTTCCCCCAAAATCAATATGCATGGTTTTGCCAAACTATTTGCTCACCTATCTTGACTCACATATGAGATTTAGTGGCATCCCATTCATCATTGGGTGCAACAACTGTCCACAAGGTTCAGGAGTGTGATTATGGGCGTTTTGGTCAAGTCCTGGCTCTTAGTTTCCTCTCTAATTCATCCCAAATGGGTTTCTACACCCATTCTACACCCAGGGACAGTGTAGCCTAGTGGGTAGAGCGTTGGGTTGTGAACCCAAAGGTTGGGTCGAGGTTCTGCTACACTCCGCTACACTCGTTGAGCTAGGCCCTTAACCCAGTCTGCTCCAGGACCGCCGTATGTTGGCTGACCCTGCGCTCTGACCCCCAACTTCCAGACAAGTTGGGATATGCGAAGAGAAACATTTCGTTGTACTGTATATGTGTTATGACAAATAAAATTTGAATTTGAATTTAACTGGTTGAAGTCCGCACCCTGTGCAGGAATATTTCTGAGAATGGAAACCTTGCTATTGGATTTGTTGCACAGGTGGAATCTAATAACAGTTCCACACTGGATATCACTGAGCTCCTGAGAGTGACCCATCCTTTCACAGATGTCTGCATGTCTAAAGCGTGCTTAATGTTATACACCTGTGGCTATGAAAGTGTTTGGAACACCCGAATCTGATCAATCGGATGGAAGAGGGAATATTTTTGGCAATATAGTGTATCTCAATAACTTGTCATGTGCCCTTGAGCATCAATTGTAGCTTGACAATGACATATTGTTCACAAGTCATTTTCTCCTAAGGCCTGGCATCTTTCTCTTATTGAAGAGCGGCGCTGATGTCACAGAGGTTCTGGGGCACAGAGTTATAAACTTTACACAGCAACATGATTTAGGTCTGCCAAAAATACAGGTCAGTCCATATGAGGTATCCGCAATATTCAGTAGCTGTTTCCTAATGATGCAACCTTGTTGAGCTGGAGCATTGTCATCCATGAAGAAATTAGGCAATTGTTGTTCATACAGAGGCACAATGACTGGATATGGGCTTGTCATTGTATAATTCACAAAATGTAGCACAGTTCTGTATTGACTAGACAATTTTTTTCCACACTGTAACACCAGCAAGGGCTCTTCTGGTGAAAGCAGTGGCTGATGCCTAGAGCTCTTCTTGCTGTCTATAACATTGTTGGCGGTTATCATTTCTGTTCAGCTTGAATCAACTTTCATCAATGAACAGCATTGAGACCCACTGGTCCCTCGTCCTGTGAAAATGTTCCCATAAATAACTTCTCTGTCTGGTGGTGCGGTCAGGTACCCTTGTACATAACACACAGATCATGGTGATGTAAAGATTTTGGGGGATCTGACGTGGAACTTGGGTTCCTCTGACATTGTAAAGCTTAGTGGCTCAAATATGATGTCAAGTGATGTCAAAATGTGAAAAGCATGATGAAGAGGATTGTTTAAAAACAATTCTAATTGTATGAGGGTTTAAAAGCTCCTTGTTATAGCAAGAATACACACATATATGTATGCTTATCCATTTGTTTTAAGGTGGTTTACTTGAAGTCAGTTGCAGGACTCACAGAAGTCTACAATAGTGTTATTAATGATTGAACCTGATGGAATTCCCCAGTGAAAGTGCTTACTCAACCGACTCTTAGTTCTCCTGAGAGGTATGCCTACATTCCTCTCACATCTCACAGATCAGTCCTGCTTTTTCTCACTCTGCTTCACATTCTATTTGTTTGGTTAGACATTCTGGCTAGAGACACAGCCTGAAAAATGTTGCTTTCCATCTCACCAGGTTGAGCTTGTCTATCCAATCTGTTCCATGCACCCTGAAAGATCCATATTGTAGTTCACCGGCCCAAATTCCAAACTAGAAGGATGTTGTGCAAATATTTGAGTGTGAAGAGATTTCATTTAGATACTGTCATCAGGAGGGTGTTAGTTTTACTGGAGTTTATTAAACATTATTTGTTCAGGCTCTATAGTCAGTGCAGACACATATTCGTTGAAAAAGTCTTGCTGGATGTAAGGGAGGTTGTGGCTAAAAGAGAACTGTGACGTGTTAATGTTCTTATTTAATACTTCAGCAAATCACTTTTAATGACTTTTTAATTTCTCCATTAAGTGCAGTACATTGTGGGCTTTAGTTCCTTTCTTAAACAGCAAGGAAGGAATGACTCAGGTTTTTCCAGCAGTATTCAATCCAAAATCTGAAAATAAGGCACTAAATTATACCCTTACACCCACCCGTTCGAGCTCACACTCAACACGTGCTTGAATCTCATCCCAGGTTGAATTTACCACCCACACTGGCTGGATACTTGGGATCATGTATGTTCTTCTTAGCCTCTCTTGTTCCAGTGGACAGTTGCTTGTTTACTGAGCACGAGCAGAGCACGCCTGGCTACCATCCGGCTGTCCGATTACTCAAACATCACCATCTCTATGGACATTTTGATGTGCTGCCAAGGTACCCTCGTAAAAAGTCTGTGCCAGAGACGGATGGGTATTGAGAGGTTCAAGGCTGGCAGGCTGAATGTGTATTTATAAAGTAATAACACCTCACACAGAAACACTTTTATACAGAGCCAGAGACATTGGAATATAATATGTGGTGGTACCAAGTAGTTAGGTACATAAAATATATTTTGAACATTGAATAGTTCTCATTTTAGGCTTTTAGGCTTTTCTCGTGATTTTAATTTGTACTACTGGTTCTTTTCAGCATTAATATTTACAGCATTTACACTGATTTCTTCCAACTCAAAGCCAGTGTGAGCCAAAATCTGAGGGAGTTTTGTGGTATCTGATACTAGTACATTCTCAGCAGGTCCTTCTGCACATTCCAACTTCTGTACATTACAAGCACCCTGATGCTAGCTATGCTACGATCTTACATGATCATCAGATATGATATATTCAATCACTCATTCAAATGTTTTTAATTATTCTGATGCATAACTGCAGGGAATGGGTTCCACGGGTTCTCTGTATTATGCAAACTTCATCAGCAGTTGTGAAACGATTTGCAGTTTGAGCCACATTAGATTTCGCTTGTCTTCACCAGATTCCAGGACCTCTGTGTCTTTTGTCATGAAAGGTCAGTTTCAGATGCGTAAATTGGTATCCGTAGGTCAGATTATCTCATATCTTTACACCTGATCACATCTGCTGCATACAACATGTGTACTAAGAAATGCCATCAACACAATCATTTTAAATCACTACGCATGATATACACATGTTACCTCTAGAGTCTAGTCATGATTTTTCTGTTTAAAACATCTCTGGAATCTCGATTCTTTTATGGTTGCTTGCACTCATCTTGTTGACGTCACAATTACTGGACATGTGTTTGGCAGATTTGAGGTTTTCCAGCCAAACTGGGCTTAATTTAAAATTGTACCTATTTCAGAAATAATAATAGTAATGATAATATTTTCTTTAATTTCACTTTGTGAAGCTTTGTGACTGCCACCTCACAGCAAGAAGTCGGGTTTAATTCTCGTGTAAGGCAATCCAGGGTTTTCTGAGCATGTTCTCTTCATGTTTGCATGGGTAGAGTGTATTGATACATTTCTAATAATAATTAAAAAGGTGGCTGTCACTTTACATGTAAGTTGTGCACTCTTGTCTTTCTGTTTCAGATAAGAAATCAGCATAGCAACCGATTGCAAACTGGGTTAGAATTTGCAATGTTTGTTTCTCTCTGAAATATAAATTTAGTTATGTTGTGAGTCCAGACTGAAAATAATTATTTTGTTTTTAAATAGTTTTTCCAGTATTTTAGCAACACACTTAGTCATGCTCAGAAAATTTGAGTCCACTGTTGTAAAACGCAGACAGCAGGACTGGAGAAATGTACTGACTACCATTGTAAACGGGCTGGACAGGCAGCTCGACCTTTGACCCAGGATCAGACAAAAAGGCACCATGTGGATTCTTTATGTTATCATTTTTGCACAGCACTGGGGAGTCCAAGCAGCCAAAAAGTCAGACAGGCACATACTTCTCACATATATAGGCCTTTTCCACTGATACAGTGCTAAGCTGGTTTCAAACTTCTGCACTTCTTTATAACTGTGAGATTATTTTCAGCCAAATGTCACTTTCATTTGAATAAAAATGATGCTACTAAGTGCCAGTGAGATGAATTTAAAAGGTGGTTAAGAAACTTTATTTACATACAAACATATTGAACTGATTATTTTTATTTTTAAATGTATTATACATTTGTCATGTTTTTCAAAGTTCTTGTCACCACTGTGGTGGCTTCACTTACATCCCCAATATATTAATGAAATAATGGCTTTTTATTTTTGTTTCAACAAACACAGACATACAAACAGTAAAAGAAAAAGTGAAAAAACGTGATGAAATTCAAACTTAATGTGATTTATACAGGGGTTTTAATAGTAAAATGTAAATCATTATAGCAAGTATAAGAAAAGTACACATTTTACTGGAACCTGGACCAAACTAATCTAGAACCACTCCAACCAGTTTGGCTTAAACCCACGGAAAGGAGTTCCTTCTTCTAAATAAGAATAGTCCATTCCTTAAATAAACCTGGCTCGGTTACAGAGTGCAACCGGGGTAACAGTTGCAAGATTGCCTATCTGATGGGAATGCAAACAAATAAGCATGCATTTACACACACACACACACACACACACACACACACACACACACACACACACACACACACACACACACACACAC
>JAOUQU010208960.1:0-14029 GCA_028566735.1 Ammoglanis amapaensis | reverse complement strand
TATATATAATACAGTCTGTACATACCTTTAACCTTCTTGTTAAAGCGTTTTTGTTTTTGCACCTCTTTGTTCTCCTCTCTAGTCCCACGTGCTTCCTCCAGTGCCTCCTCAGTGCCCCAAACCTCCAGAGAACGTTTCACCACCTGCACCCAAACCCAGCATTTATTTAACAACCTCAACTCCCTGATGTACAAATCACTAATAACAGCTAATGGCAATTATGGACCCGATACAAAATCTATCGTTCAGTTGTATACCTGTGTTTTCATGTAGAGTTTCATGTCACCCCAGCGTGGGTTGTGTGGATTTTTCTTTAGGATGAAACGTAATGGAGGTTCTCGTTTATCCAGATCACAATCTTTCAACAGGTACTGCTGTTTGGCTTCGGTACGAGAAATCAGCCGATGTTTCACCTCATTGTCCCTACACATAAACACCCTTGTATAAATTCATGTACTCACGTAGCACAAAGAGTTGGCAGTATAATTCTACTTTGCTTTTAAATAAATTGAATCAGCATATAAATTTAAAACTGTTATATTAATAACAATCCTGTGTGCAAGCGTGCGTGTGTGTGTGTGAGAGAGAGAGAGAGAGAGAGAGAGAGAGAGACTAAAAACTGCATGCATATGTTTGTTGTGCTTGTACATTCATATGGTTGACCACAATAATACTCTGATGCTAAACAACAGGTGCAACAAAACACACACATACACAAAACACACAGACACACACATACGTCATCACTATACAGGAAACACAAATGCACACGGGCGCCAAAATCTGCAGTGCGAGATATCACAATGAAAAGTTTATAAAAATTGTGTTTTACACAAAGTCTGAACCATAAAACTGACACATTGCATGCCTAAAAATTGTGTAAATATGCTCCGGTTTAGAAGAAATTATACATATATACATTGGATTTACATTTTAACGTCATGTTTTTACACTTTTAGGTAGCATTCATGAAAAGAAATAATCATTCTTCACACAAACCACATCAAACACATGCTTTATTTGCATGTTTTTGGACTGTGTGAGTAAACCAGAGCACCTGGAATAAAGCCACACAGACACAGGGAGAATATGCAAACTCTGCACAGTGTTTACAATCATGGAATCAAATGATTGTTACAATATGACAGGGCTAACCACTACACTACTGCGCCACCCTATAATTCATTTCATGTGTTGATCATATTTTAGGATATCCTGGAAGTCCTGCCATAGAGATTGGAGCAATATTTCAATTATTATTTCTTTCCCCATCTGCTCTTTAAAATTATTAATGCAAATGTACATGTATCAGTATGTGTCAGACAGTAAATTATATATATGTGGAGCTCATTTTTAAAACAGAAAACAACCAGAGAGGAGTGATTGTTTTCACAGCTCTGATCAGCCCTGATGTGTTTTACCTGCACTTATCACACACTGAGAGGTCGAAACTGTTGCTCAGGTACGAGTCCATGAACGGCCTCGAACACTCCTCGCACAACAGATAATCTGGCTCCATAACTGGTGCTACGCACACAAACGCACACACAGACTATATTTATTAATACGACAATATTTAGAAATACAAGCGCTTCTTTGTATCATTACCCCACTGCGCTCAGATCCATGTTTGACGAACATGCCACTGACCCAAACAACCTCTTCCAACACATAATGTACATAGAGCAATAAAAGATTGTCCAGCTCATTTACCTGGTTCATGCACCACTTTTGCTGCCCACTGATCATCTTTCTCCTCTTCTTCCTCAATAAAGAAACCAGCTCCAGAATCAATGGTTTTTGACACTTTGGCTGGAGTGCTACCTGGAATTATTTTCAGATAATTTTTGCTTTCTCATGTGTCCTGAATTATCAGTGATTATATATGTTCACCGTCTATAAGGTTTTAAATTACAACAATTCTACAAACACACACATACACACATGTACACACACCTTCACTCAGGGTCGGTCTGTTGGCGAGTCGAGCCTGTCTTAGCATCAAAGCTCGCTGTCTGTTCCTTTCTATTTTGGCCAGCATAAATGGTGTCAACGGCTTACTCGGTGTCTCTTCATTCACCTGGTTTACATCTGAGTTGGAATCCACCGATTCTGTACTGGCATTCGGCCTGTCCATCCTGATATCTGATCACCTCTAAAAAATAATAATAAAACAATAAAGAGTATAAAACGTCCATATCCATGTCAGGCAACACAATCACACAGCATAATTGAAATAAAGAACTGCTTTGCAGTTTAAACGTGCCAAAAGGGTCGACGCCCCCTAGTGTTGTTGTAGTGAATTACTTAACAATGCATTGAACCTATACTGCAAGCTATAAATGACAACAACAGCGTCGAGTGGAGGCAGAAGTTTAAATCTGCTTTGCTCAAGGGCCCAACAGCAGTAACCTGTTATAGGTGGACCTTCTGATTGGTAGTTCAATGCCTTAACCACTAGGCTACTGTTATTGTAGTTGTGTTATTAAATAAAGAGATGCATTTCTGCCAGAACAAGTGTAACTGGTGAACACAAATTCTGACAGGTATATTCTAATAAAAAACATTTTTAAACTAATAGCTGAAAATACAGAGTAAAACTCTATTCGAGTACATTATATGACGAGTGTAAATATTGCATTATTATGTGCCGGTGTAACTTACCGAATGGAGTCAGTGTAACTAATAACTCAAAAACTCAGCGAGACCATTTAAATATGTATTCGCATATAAACACTTGATCCAATAAACATTTATATTTATTTGAGAAATTTTACTTAGATGATGCTAAGCTAACTGTATGTGTGTCCTTCTTGTGTTATTCGAGTCTTACTTTGTGCTCATTATTGCCCTCTGCTGGCTGTAATCATTATCAATTTTGTCGAAGCTTTATGCTAATTCGGGTCGCAGCGAGCACGATTCAACTTGAATAAATCAAGTCAAATTAGTTAAGTGTTTATATTGTGAGAAACTAAAACTCACTACATTTGGAAATTAAGTTACCGTGAAAGTTTTTACTGAAATGTTCGTTCATTGATTAGTCTATCGCCGGTCATTTTGAATGCAAGCTGTCTCCCTCTAGCGGCCAGAACTACTACTGCAAATTGTGCCAAAACTATTTGAACCATGTTAAGAAATATCTTCCAAGAAAACCAAATAATGGCCTTTATATTTCACCATACATGTCACATATCACTGACAAAGGTAGCCCAGACAAAATGTATAATAGTAGACAATAACCAAAGCAAATAAAAGTAAACAAAAGTAAACAAACACTGGTGAATATTTTGGTAGACTACAGAGCTATGATCAAATGTTAAGTCCGTCATATCTCCAAAGTTTAGTGTTTCGTTTTTACACATATTTTTGTAGACTGGAGTTTTCTGGTCATGGTGGGTCCAGAGAAACTCTGATTACACTTAGATCAGAGATACACTAAGCAGGATACAGTCACCAACATCTACAATCAACTTGTACCAACCCATCTTTCTGCAGTACCTAATGAGATACTGAGTACTATAGTTATATTGAAATTATAAACTTAAATAAATTTTATTCTTCTATATATTTCACATACTCTCTTCTGAAAAGAGAAAAAACAGAAACATATATTTATTCAACCAAATGCAGCAAATCAAACTTAACATTCACGGGGAAAACACTCAAGCTATAATAAAATATGTTTATATATAGTTTAATTACTAAACAGGGCATATATTATTTCAGACTAAATGCAATTCAAATCATTAGCTCAAAACCAGCTGGACATCCAGACAAAAAACCCTATAATGTCAAGATTTAGCTAACAAGCTAGAGCAGTCCAGCAGATTGTTTTAGCAAGGTTACCATTTCATCAGCTCTGGTTCACACACCCCAGCATCACACCACACTAATTATTTAAGTTTGTTTGCACTTCAATTGGTATTCAAATGAAAACTTCACATTTTAAAATGCGTTCTCATAATTGTAATGCCCACCTTCACCTCATTTTTGTCAAAACATGTATATAAATAGAAATAACAGTTATAAAATGTGTGTACACATAGAGAAGAGTGAAAGCAGCCATTGCCTTCAGTAAATAAAAAGTAGAATGTTTAAATCACATCTCAGTCACAGGGAAATTCAGAAAAAAATAAATTTAAAGAAATCAGTTGTCTGAACACAAAAATAATGAAATAAAATAGTACACACTGTCCAGCCAAAGCAATGCAAAATCTCTAGACAGTTGTGTTTCAACAAACAGAAATAGCACACTCGTGAAAAAGTATTTTATAATAACACACTTGTGTCTGACAAGTGTAGCATTGCGAATCATCACACATTCACACCATCATTCCAGGAAACCAGTGCTGAGGCGTAAAACTTTTTATCTTCTCTTTGTTCCACCATAACCTGCAGCAAAAACAGAGCACACAATCACACAAATGAACAAATAAAACAAACATTTAAACTGTACAACAGCAATAAAAATGAAGTTATAAAGTAATTGTTTTACATTTGTTTAAATGTATTTTCACTCTCTATGATGATAAAACCTGATCATTGAAATGCTTAATAATGATTTAGAGTGATGGTGGTAATAGTTGTTACCTGAAGCAGTACGTGTACCAGAGCTGCTGCTGCTGCTGCTGGGTTTGGGAGAGGTTCTGTAGGAAGAAGTTCCATAGTACGTCGGTCCTGCTGTACCAATTGTAGGACCACGCCTAGGATGACCATAAAACCAGAACAAAAAAATTGGATGAAATGAACTTGTGTTTATCCAGCCTAATAAGCCAAATGATAATGTGGTACACTAACCTCTGAGACCCAAACAGATATCCCATCAGTCCTCCTGTTCCTAATCCACTCCAGAACCCTCCTCCTCTTCCCAGTCCTTGTCCAAGTCCTCCAAGTACTCCTCCTAATCCTCCTCCCAGTCCCTGCCCTCTCACTCCTCCAAATCCAGATGTGTCAGGTCTAGTGTAGGAGTCCGAGAAGCCATAAGGAGGGGGATTCGCTGAAACAAAATCAAGAAACAACTATGACAAATCTGGTATGTGGAAGAAGAAATAAAATAAACGATAAAAACAATTACCATAATTTGTGTAATCATTTGCATAGTCAGGTTTAAATCCAGGAGGAGGTGGACTATTAAATCCAGTCCCATCAGGACCTTGTGATCCATTTCCAGGATGACCACTTGTAGTATTGCTAAGGAACATCTTGTATATAGCGAAAGCGATTACCAAAAAAATAGCAACAACCACCAATCCTCCTGTCCCGTTATCTGACTGGCCACTCTGATAATGTCCTCCACCACCCCCTCCACCAAAGAACCCAGAGGAAAAATCTGAAAACTTTGATCCCCGGTTCTGACGGCCTTCTGCAGTTAGCTCCAGCGTGTACTCAAGGCCACATGATCCCTTCAGGATGTATGGGTCATCAGGACTGTTGTAGCCCTCACAGGAGACCTCCAGCCTTCCAAAACGGTACCAGTTATCCATGTCGGCCTTACATTCCCACTACAGAGGAAGAGAGGAAAAAATACTTTAAGGTTTTGCCCTTCATTGCTCGGTTTGTTTTCCTTGCACCGATTTTGTACCGAGTCCAATAAAAAGATAACCCAGTTCACATTTTGTTTTTGCAAAAGTGAATGAATGAGGAGAATATTCTATACAACTACATTACATTAGTTACCTGCACATCAACGCCATCCCAGCCTTTGTTCTGGCACTGTACTACTTCAGGAACAAAAGCGGAACAGCCAGCTGATCCTCCGATGCACTGCAGTTGGAGAACAGGACTGGTACGACGTGCAGTGGTGTAACGACCAGGGTAAAGAGTAAGGGCCTGAACATCTCGCAATAGCACTGCACCTAAAAAAAAATGCATGTTACAACTATGCCACTTAAATAACTCTTTATAGTGGACCATTGAAACTCTTCTAGTAGTTATATTTAGATATATAAATGCTGCTGGGACAGACAATAGTAGATACAATAGTACAAATACTGAAATGTATGTTCAGTTATCAAATATGTTATTGGTGTCTGAAAGATGTTTATGTGTGAACCCTCTTTATCTGGACAGTAATGCGTTGTATAGAATTACTGCAGTGGGCAGGAATTATTTCCTGCCTAAAGCGCTTAATAAACACACTCCTTTGTCTGTCCAGTAGTTTGTGTAAAGGGTGTTGTCTATTAATTTTATTTTACAAAATAAAATAAAGGTAAGTTGATGATGGCATCCTTAACTCACAACTCAGGTCGGTAGACAACTTTAGTTCATAAATAAGCTAAGATCAGTCTCTCCAGGACCTTCATGATGTGTGAGGAGTGTAATACACACACACACACACACACACACACACACACACACACACACACACACACACAAATGCACTTCACAGAATCCTACTAGTATTAGAATGATTACTATTAAAATAAAAAGAGAAACATTAAAGATCTGCATTAAATCTTTATATTTTTTATAATTTAGCAGAGACTCTTATCCAGGTTATTTGATGTAAGAGCTTCTATAGTAAACATTACCATACCAAAGTTTAGTAAACAATAGTAAGTAAACAACAGCTTGAACAAAAGTAATATTTGATTATTTTTTTTTGTAACTTATTATACAACAACTGACTTATGCTAATTACAAACATAATAAAGTTAATATTTCTTATTTATTAATGTAGTACTAATCAGATTTTGGGCAAACCAGAAATATTATGCAGAAACGGTAGTGAATTTCATCGTTAGAATAAACCCTTTTATATCTACAGTATACGTTTGTGCCAATATTAAATTATGTCAATAAAAAAGTATAACAATTTTTTAAAAATAATAATAATAAACTTTACCGTCGTGCCAGCAGTGCAGTTGTGGCAAAAGCAGTAGCTGCAACAGGAAAACAGTCACCACCATGTTTACTCTCAACCGGCTAACAACTTAGCAGTCTAGTCTAACCAAAATAAATATCCAGACGAATCTATAAACTACTTCTGATTATTATAAATATTCTGCGTTATTTAAGTCATTCGTAAACATTACGTGTCCGTGTATCATTAGCGAAAGCAAACTGGTGCAATAGCGACGAAATATTTGTGTTTCAAATCACTAGTACCCACACTAGGTAGGTTGTCTACAGAGGGCGCAGCTGCATGTGATTTTATGACTACAGTACAGCCTACTGAGCTTCAGTGTGTGATTTGGAACGCGGCCTATTTGACCACACATTTCGTCTCTTCCGTGTTTTATAATCTGCACACTCACGATGCTCTTTACGTTGGAACTGTAATTGACTCTTAAGAGCCTTGCTCAGGGGTCCAACAGTGGCATCTTGGTGGTCGTGAGACTTGAACCTTAACTACTAAGCTATCACTGCCCTAAAAGTTCTCTGTAATAGGGCGAGGCCCAGCAAATTTAGTGGGTCCCATATAACCACAAAAAAGTGCCATTAACTTTGATGGTCGTATAAATGTGAACTTTTACAACTCAAATGATGAGTTTTACCCCTGAAATCTTCACAAAATGTTCAACCCTTTGTCTTGTATTCAAACTGGGGTATTTTAATTTCATTCAAATCATATTGAGATATAAATTTGATGACACAATACTGAATGCCATTGTATTGTATATGCAGCTAAAATACATTGGGCTATGATTTCAGTCCATCCCTAATTTGAATATGAAGGGATGCCACTTAAATGGTATATAATTTACCGTAAACTGATCTCATATCATAATCTCTTTCTATTACACACGTTTGTAATGCACACATATATCATTACATTACATAAGTGTTACTTGACTGTGTTTAACAATAAATGGAAGGTTGAACGATGACTGACTTGGATGAGAAATGGTTATAAAACTTTCAAGCTTTTGAACGCCGCATATTTTAAACCAAGGGTCACCCACCTTTGTAAAAATGAAATCTACTTCATTGTCTACTGTCTGTTTGACACACCACTGAAATAACACATTGTTCAGTTTATCTTTAGTTATATTTTATTATCAATTATGCTGTATAGTCTATGATCATGTTTACTAACTATTAATAAGTCTGATCATGTTAACTAACTAATAATAAGTATCAACATGGATGGTCGAATGCTTTTCTTTATGTTATTGATCTAAGATGAATTAAAGCCTGAGTATTATGTTACAGTAATAAAACAAACACACACAGTGTGGGGGGATCATCTTTTATTTTTTCTGTTTTCCTTACAGCATTCCAACCAAATTATTTAGGAATAGTCTTCCACATAGATACAACACTTATATACCACCGCTCTGATGGATGCATTTCAGCCATTTTGAAATGTTGTTGAAATTCTGTTAGAATGGGTCCTCAATTGTCTCTAAATATATAAATACATATATTGGTTTTATTCTGAATTTTTGGAGTTTAGGAGTTTTATGTCACTTAACCTCCAGTACAAAAACTAAGCTAGCAATCTTCAGATGAAGAAGATATCTTGATCATAGAATGATGTTTGAGGAATGTCATGCAATAAACACAAAGAAAATAATTAAATGCTAAGAATTCCCCTGCCTTAATATCAGGTAGCTTCAAGTCCTGAAGCTTTTCTGCAAAGTTTAACATCCCTGAGGCATTAAGTACTGGTGTGTTTGTGATTCATGTGGATGCAACGTTTTCTTTATGTCCAAGTGTCTTCCCAAGTGTCCATGCTTTTCATACAACACAATATATTGTCCATTGGCATGTCCAACAATAGTGTACTAGCAAAATAATGCGGATCTGAAAAAAGTATATGGGATGATTCATGTGTAATTCTTTTACTTTTTACACACACTTTTAGTAGTGTTCTTCGTTGTTGGCTTGGCATTTCATTTCTGCTTTGGGTCTGTAGATTTTTTACTTTTCTCAGATGGAGACTGGACAGGTTATGACTTTGTCCTCCAGCATGACACTGACCACCAGGAAGACAAAGTACAGCAAGAACATTAAGAAACCAAGCACCTTGCTCATTCTCCATTTGCAGATGGCAATTGAAATGATGACGAAGAGAAGCATGAGGAATAGCAACACGATGGCACAGAACAAACCATTACTGCTCACAGCCACTGGAATAAAGTTGTTAATGAGCGAATACAGCAGCCATGGGAAGGGCAGTCTGAAAAAAAGGGAAATTTATAATCTTGATGAAAGTGCAAATGCTATTAAATGAATGAATTAAACACTGATTATAATGATAGAGGGTTTTTTTACCCAACGGTAATGTCAAATATGTTGGAGCCCACCGAACTTGACACGGCCATGTCTCCTAAACCTTTTCTGGCGACAATCACGCTAGTAATGAGATCAGGAATTGAGGTACCAGCAGCAAGAATGGTCAGGCCCATTATCTCTTCCGTAATGCCAATTGTCTCACCGACCTGTAGGGTAGCACAGACATCTGTGTTACTGAAAGGATATCAGTTTTCTTGGTTACATCATGTTGTGTCTTCACTGATTTATCATACATGGTAAAATACCCTAATTATATCCAAGGAGAGCACCTCTTATGCCCCTACGACATTGCCAGTATGCCTGCCAAACGGCATTCAGTTAACTTATCAAACGGACAGCTTTCAAACTAAGGAGGCCAGAATGTCAGTGCTGGTGTGCTAGAATATTCCACAGAAAGTGCCACATGGACTCTGAAAGTACTTTTAATTAAAAATGCCAAAATTCCCACAAGCAGTTTGTAAATATTTGTAGAAAGAAATTTGTGAAAAATCCCACTCCGCATTTTATTGATAAAAAATATTTTATTTTCATTCATCATTGTGACCAGATGAAACAGGGATCACACTTCCAATGTGAAAAAACTGTTCTGCTATCATAAACAAAATAAATCTAAGAACTTCCAGATCAAAGAAGCATTTTACTTTAAAATCAGTACTGTATATTTAGCCATATTCGGCTACATTGTCATATTGTGCCCAGGAGGTGCCCGGGAGGACTTTTTCCTCCTGGTGCTGTTATGAAAGACCATTTGGGTTCAAAGCTAATAGCATGTTGAGGAGACTTAGAGGAGAAAGGAACAACTAATTGGCATTAGGATTTGACTGCTTTTATTGTGCTAGTTTACCTCCAGCATGTTATTCTGTCTCTCTGATTCTCTGCCACTGCCTTGGTCGATTTTTACTTCTGTCTGTCTGTCGCCTGTACAGTTGTGTACAAGTGTCTATATTTGCTGAATAATAAAAACTGAAAACTGTGGCTGAAAGTCTGAAGAAGCAATAAAGCTAATTCACATCTTTTCCATCTTGCTTGGCATGCATTTATCTTTCTGTATTGTGCTTCTCAGAGAATTTTTAATTTCCTCAAAAGCTTTTCTCATAAATGGTGTGAATGTATATTCATCCCAAGCTCCTATTTATGATCACTTAGTTCAGCATTAAAAAACAGTCCCATCAATAAACAATGAGTACTTTCTTAGAGGTTCTTTTATTTTATTTGTGGGGGGTATTTAGTTGTCAAAGCCTGTGAAATAAATATAAATTAATTTTGTACCTATATATGCATGTGCTGTTTGATCCTGCTTACCTGGTGAGCCCACCACACCATCAGATAAGAGAAGGCTGCAATCCAAGAGATGGAACCAAGAAACGTAATGGGAAAGAACTTCTTCGAGGTCTGGAAGAAATTAAAAGGCAAGTGTTCTAAAGTTAAGTGTAAAGGTGGATTTTTATTTTAAAACAATATGATCTGTGATAAGTTATCTTGAAATGCTCTAATTTCTTAACTGATAATGCTAAACTGTTCAAAGCAAGCTTTTTTCTTAAGTCTACAACACCACGACGAAGTCTAAATCTCAATAAACAAAGACTAAAGTCATTTCGTACATCTAGATGACAAATAAACTACATTGTGGCGTGGAGTAGCTAAAATTGAAATACAATGACATGAAAAGGATTTTAACTCATGACTTACATCTCGGCGGACATCAGGAAGTGTAAGCCACAGTGGAAAGACGATGGGAAAAATAAAGAGATAAGTCGCCTGCTTTCTGCATGTCTCTGGCCATGCCAAACTGAGAGGCTGATCGTCGTCCTGCTCTTCCCCCTCCTGCATCACAAAGAATCTTTTTTAGCTGTATGATGGAATAATTCTTTTAAAACTTACATAATTAGCTCAAATGACATTTATTAATGCCTAAATACACAATAATCTATTGAAATGTAATGTACAATAGATGTAATGTAATGTAAACTATTGAAAATATGTTTTACAGTGTAGTGCATTTATAAAGCTTCAATTATGCTTTTGATTCAGTTTCTTAACTTATGAGTTTCAAATAAAGTCAGATGTAGATGTTAGCTATTAGTATCACTAATATTTGATTGTAAATTCCTCAGACATAGTTCGGAAAGGCACACATCTCTGTCTATAAGATTTATTTGACACTACAGTGTTGATACAATCCACAAATCAAGGCAAGATTATAAAACATCAAAGGTTTTGAGTAGTCAGAAATACGAGAATCAAGTAGACTTGATCAGTTTTGTGGATGAAGCCCGGTACAACACGGTAATTCAGATTTTAGACAAGGCAAAAGCATTTTAGACAAATCATTTAACCCTATCCATGCAGTGAAACACACACACACACACACACACACACATTAGGGTGCAGTAGTTAGCACACATGCTGACAAAGTGAGCAGCCCTAGCCATGACACCCAGGGAACAGTTAGGATTTTGATGCTTTGCTCAAGGGCACTTTAGTTGTGTCCTGCTCTAGGAAGCAAACCGACAACCTTCAGTTCACAAGCCCAGTGCTAAGTTGAAGATGCAAACCCCGATCCACTGTGGCGACACCCTGAGCAGAAACAGCCGAAAGATGATGAAGAAAAAAAGTTGCAGCAGGTTAGTGTAAGAAATCTTACCTGTTGTTCTGCGCAGCCGTTCATGGGCGGAGTGACTTCTACCTCCACATGGGTGCTGTTGGGCTTCTTCTTTTTCACTACATTATTATTAATAAATAAAACAACATTACAACAATCTGTAATCCTGCTAAAATAAAAATGTGCAGGCTTATTGATAAAGTTGGTGAATCAAACCATAGAATCAGAAGCATTTAGGGGCTATTTTGTACACAAATGGGCCTTTTTATAGATAAAAAGGTAGGTAGGTAGATAGGTAGATATGGTACTAGTACTCACCCATGCCATTCATATCACCTTTTTGTCTTGCCATCTTGTGCAGAATGGAAACTTTATCTTTAAACTTTCCTAAACCACCAACACACATAAACACACACACATAAATACACAATACATGTTACACAATACACAAAAATTACCTAATCACAGAGGTTTTCTTCCAGCAGCTTCTTAGTCATGGTGTGTGTGTGTGTGTGTGTGTGTGTGTGTGTGTGTGTGTGTGTGTGTGTGTGTGTGTGTGTGTGTGTGTGTGTGCGCATGCGTGTGTGTGCGTGTGTGTGTGTGTGTGTGTGTGTGTGTGCGTGCGTGTGTGCGTGCATGTATTATTGTTACCTTCACTGAGAGGATCCAGGGTGTGGATCATCAGTTGGAAGATGCTGTTTCTCATCAGTGAGTTGTGCAGCGAGGCAGAGCTTATCCCTCTCTGAAGACGTGGCTTGGCCTACACAAAAAACAATAAATAAAGACAAAGTCAGAGCAAGTAGACAGAGTATGTACATTACGATAGAAACACAAGCTGAGAGAATTGAAATTGAACGGGTACTTACTGTTAGTTTATTCTCATCATCACCAGCAGCGCTGACCTTCAGAAAAACGATACATTAGCATAAGCAGTAAAGTCAAGCTTTATAGGCTTCAACAATGATAAAATAAGGCTGTAAGATCCTGGTGGAACTGACTATACCTTTTTATATTTATTTTCTTTAAACTGCTTCCCTTCCAAGTGTTGATGCTACAGTGTAAAATGTCTTTAGCATTTATAGGGTTTAGAGACATAACTCCCCAGTGGATGTCAGTAGTTATGGTACTGTATGTGATGTCAAAAGGTGTTCTCTTTAGGTTCTGGAATCAAGCATGTTTAAAATAGTTTAAATCAATGTTGCTTTAAAGGTTGACATACAAAATCCCCTGATCATGTATTCCGTTTTGCTATGTGATCAGCACATAGTCGTACTTGAGGATTAAGTTCTGCTTTCGAAGTGGAAGCTTCATTGTCTCACTGCGGTATTAACTACCATGTAACTACCATGACTAAATGTTGTGCTAACAACTTTTAAATGTTTTTAAAGTTTTTTCAAAAGACTGAAATTGTCTTAATTTTTTTATTATAAACTAAACTAATTCTAAAATAAAACAAAACAATTCTTTAGCAGACATCAAACGAGTCAGAGCTGTTTTAGACAGTATCATTAATCGATTTAATAGGAATACTGAGCCCTTTCATTCTCACTCATTTACTGTCACAAAATAAATACTGTCTGCCAGCATGGTCTAAGTTAGCAGGCTAAGCTAGCTCGTAAACATTAAAAAAACAACCGTAAAATACTAGAGCACTGTGCTAGCTAGCTATTCACACATTGCTGTTTTAGAACATGAACTCATACTGCAAAATAATGAGTATCGAAGTGACACAGCAGGATAAGTCACAGCAAATGCAAAATATCTAAATGCGCCGGTTTGAAACTCTACCAGTTAGCTTGACACCATCGAGTCATACCATATTAGTATATACAATTATTAACCATCTGCAGCAGTCACAGCAGAAAGATGTGACCAGACTATGTGGGTGAGGCTGTTAATTGTAGGGCTGACCGCAATTAATCGATTATTCGTTGGTCGACTGGAAAAATTACTAGTCGGCCAAATTCCATTGGTCTACTAGTCGCAGGGGGAAAAAAAGCTGCGTTTTGTCAAAGGACTTCTGGGACTTTTAATTTGAACGGCATCCCAAAGGAAGGCGTGACACTCCATACCAGTAAGTGGCGGTAATGCACACCTTTATTGCCAACCACCATTAAACACCACAAGAAGAAAACGTGACAGGAATTTATTCCATGTGTGGAAGGATGTAAAATATGGGATCATTTT
>JAOUQU010208851.1:0-14030 GCA_028566735.1 Ammoglanis amapaensis | reverse complement strand
AGTTGTGATCATTAGTAGTAGTTGTGATCATTAGTAGTAGTTGTGATCATTAGTAGTAGTTGTGATCATTAGTAGTAATTGTGATCATTTGTAGTAATTGTGATCATTAGTAGTAATTGTGAGTACTAATGAGTTCCTGTAGCTCGTTAACATGTTTATAATCCTTCTGCAGGTGACGTGTTCGTGTTGGTCTTCAGTCTGGATAACCGGGACTCCTTCAGTGAGGTTCAGCGTCTCAAGCAGCAGATCTATGAGACCAAGTCCTGCCTGAAGACCAAGAGCAAGGAGAACCTGGTGGTTCCTCTGGTGATCTGTGGGAACAAAGGTGACCGTGACTCTCAGCGTGAAGTGAGTCGGGAGGAGATCCAGATGTTTCTGGATGGAGATGATCGCTGCGCGTATTTCGAGGTCTCAGCTAAACGCAACACTCATCTGGACTCCATGTTCCGGAACTTGTTCGCCGTGGCCAAGCTACCCGACGAGATGAGTCCCGACCTGCATCGCAAAGTATCGGCGCAGTACTGCGACATGCTGCACCGCGAGTCGTACCGCCGCCGCCGCCGCAAGCACAAGGACGGGGAGGCGTACGGGGTGGTAGCGCCTTTCGTGCGGCGTCCCAGTGTCCACAGTGACCTGATGTACATCAAAGAGAAGGCGGTCGGGAGAAGACAGAGAGACAAGGACAGGTGTGTGATCAGCTAATATACAGAGGTATCGATGGAAACTTAAACTGAGCTGTGTGGTGAACTGAAGAGCGCACGGAGAGAGAAGAGAGGAACATGAGAGGAACATGAGAGGAACCGAATCCTCCTCGCCGGGTCTCCGGGACACGATGAGGACGTGTGTGTCTTACATCTGCCACATCACACTCGGGTGTGTGAAAGTCTACCTGGTTTCTCCTCCCGATCCCAAACACTGGTGCAGGTCCATGTCCTGAACGGTCCTGAACGGTCCGGAGAGCCTGCAGTGTGTGTGTGTGTGTGTGTGTCTTGCATAAAGCTTCTCAAAATGAACATTATAATGTGCATGTCTTTGATTCTGCAACTGTAAACTTTGTAAATAAAATAAAAATTAAATGAACTGTGCTGGGTGTGAGGACACTGAACACCAGTCAGAATGAAGCTGAGATCTTTTATTTATTAATAAAAATCCAACACAATAAAGTTGAGACACTTAAATATTTAAATGTGTGTGTGTGTGTGTGTTACACATTTACATTCAGATCATTAAAGGGGCACTTCTGCATCCACACATCCATCACTTCTTGTGATTCTTTTATCACACACACACACACACACACTGTATTAAACCCCCTGACTGGGTAGAACAGAAGAGTCTCACACCACCAGCGGCTGCTTTAAATCATGTCTAAATAAAGACGATTAAACACACACACACACACACATGTTGCTTTATTTCTGTGTAAGAACAGAATAAGAAAGTCACTCAGACAGATCAGTTATAATCACATTCCTGGTCTGAGAGGAAACCGGAGCACCTGTAGGAAAGCTGAGCTCATGTTACACACACATCAGGAGGATTTGGGGATGTCGAACATACACAGTCCTTTGTATTTGTGTAGGAGTTGTTTCTTGGTGTGGTTCTGATCGCGGAGGATCCGGAGTCGCTTCTGCTGTACATCAGGATTCATGTCGATCCCGGGCATGGTAACGATCTGTTCCCGCTTCTCCTGGATCCGCGTCCGGAGCTTGTTTAACTCCTGATGCACGTCCTGGTTATCTTTATCCATGCTGTGAGGAGTCACAGTGTACATCAAGATAGAAACAGAATTTATTATTTATAAATGATTTATTACTTAATAAAACTTTTACCATCGTGTCTAGGTAGCGCTGGTTAGCATGTTAACGCTAACTATCGTTCAGAAAAGCGTTTAAATCACTAACCAGTAAATCTACTAAGACTTTAGTTTAAAATACTATTTACTAAAACGTTGTTTATGTGTTTACAGACTCGCTCACCATTTAATAATATCGTGTATAAGCGGTAAAAACGAAGAATCTTCAGTATCGTTCACCGCTTGTGCTGGAGTCGCCATGTTTACAGGCAGGAAACGGCGCACTTAGTTTACGTCAAACAATGCTAACATGCTAACTATGCTAATAACAAACAATAAAATCTAAAACATCTAAAGCTCATTTAACTTAATTTTAGGACTTATTTTCCATGTATTTTTCCTATTTAGATAACTTAGAAGAATATTATTTTAATGTTACGCTTAGTTTATCAAGGAAACAACATTAATATAACTTTGTACAAACGTGAGAAAACTGGAACATTAAGAACATTAATAGAACTTTACATAATATTAGTGAACGTTAAAATGATTAAAATCAGCTCATTGCTGTTGTTTCACTGCAACAAACCTCCAGAAACAAACAAAATATTTAAAATTCCAGAGAATGTGAACACCAGTGCCATAAAAAGGTACATTAAATTACCCAAAAGAGAACATCGACCCTAAAAAAGAGGACAGTTGACCCCCAAAAAATGTGATTAGACCTTAAATTAGACTCTAATTGACAATGCAAATTTTAAAGCTTTATGTCCTGTGTATTGTACATAATGTTTGTGCTTTAAACACATTCAGTTCTTCATGAGATTGTTCTTTTTCATTTATTATATCAACATAACATTTTCATGCTTCAGGCAGCTGCCATGTTTTTGTTTAACACACAACCATGTGGGATCACAGATCTGAATTTCTGAGAGTCAAACTACTAAACATGTGATTGTATGTGCGTGTGCGTGCGTGTGCGTGCGTGTGTGTGTGTGTGTGTTCATAAGGTCATTCTGGATTAAAGACTGAACATGCACTCTTTCACTATAGAGCCACACTGATGTAAATTTATTCTAAATGTTACATAGTGATATTTCTTTGCTTTGCTCCACATTTGGCTTAATGAGAACCCAACAACTTTATCACTAACGGCCTATCGTTTTTATCTTTAATAATAAACCACACATATTTATCCCTTATTTACCCTCTGCAGTGTAAATAAATGCCTCCTCAGGGACAGAAGCGAGTGTTCTGATGACCCTCTTGAGGTTTGAATCCATGTTATCAGACTCTTATCAGGACTCGTCCTCGCAACATTCATGCTGGATCGTACAGCATCAGTACCACGTGGTTCCAGATGATACTGGGAAGCCACTTATCAACATTTCTTGCTGTGTGGGTGGAGGACTGATGGGAAATGTGCGCTGGAAAATGTATCAGCAATCATTTGCGAGAAATGAAAGACAAACAACATAAAGCTGTTAAAGAAGAAAAATGTGTGGATGCATTTTGAAGATTCCTCAGTCTCAGAACATCACTGAGGTATAGCGATAATAAACAAACTGCTGTGATTATACTGAACATCACAAGCCATTACTGAGAGAAAGAGAGACAGCCGAGTCACCCACCCAGCATGCAACACTGGCATCTGAACCCTGAACACGTCAGAGACGCCACAGCTACCAATTCTCTTCAATTTGAGTTCCTCTTAGACACAATGAGTCTGTTTCGTGTAGACTCATTAAACTGTTTATTACACATTATTTATATTTAGCTTTCCCAGACGTGCTCAGATTGAGTTCTTGTTCAACACTAAATAATAGAAAATATAATTAAATACAAATTTAACAATTATATTCAAATACAAAGAAGAACAGCAAGCATATAAACTGATCAATGGTGGTGCAATGAGACGAAGGATAACAGAGATCAGTGTGTGACTGTATAAACACATCCATGTTTTATTTCTGCACTTATTTACTTCCGGATCTTTAGTGGTTTTAGTTTTATCTGGTATCAAAGCCAAACCAGAGCCGAGGACATTGACGATGCATCATGACGCTTGGTCCATCTGTAGCACACGTCAGTCATCAGTCTATAGAGACGAACCCAACACACACACACACACACAGAGAGAGACACACACACAGTGCCTATTATTAGGAGTGATGTAAGAATCTTCCTCGGTTTCTCCTCCTGCACTTTTTGAGTCATCATTCCCAAGTGGGATCTATTATAAAAAGAAATTGTTGTTTCATTGCGGCCGACCCGCCTTCACAGAGCTCGAACCGAACAGAGCGGGTCTGTCGACTTTTGTTTAACTAGAAATAGATTTCTCGTATTCTGGAAGGTTCCACATCCTCTTCTGGTGCCTCCTTGTTTGATCGTGTCATTGTTGGTTGTTCTGTTGCTTCACAGCAAGAAGGTTGTGGGTTTGCTTCTCCGACTGTGCTCTCAGGTTCTTTTCTGTTTAGAGTCCATGTGGAAGTTCCTGCCCTCTCTCAGTCCTAAGACATGCAGTCAAATGAGTCACAAACACAAATACAGGCATAAGAAAGCTTTACAGAAGTGGCGTCTCTTGGCTTGACGACATTTGGGATGGACTGTGCTTTGGACTTGTATAATTATCAAATCCATGATCCACTGATGAGTGCAGAAGGTCCATGGGGTGTGAATACTTTTGTAATCAGCTCTGTACACAGCGGTGGGAGAAATGACATCTGACGCCAGCGTGACGGTGCGAGTTCTTTAATTCTATTATAAATATAAAAGCTTTTAATGTCGTGGCTGCTGTGCTGTGCAGATCCGGTGTGTGTGTGTGTGTGTGTGTGTGTGTGTGTGTGACGTTATACAAGTCTCTTTAAAAAGAAAAGAGGAGAATGTGTGCGTCACCATCGTCCATTCTAATGAGTAATTATGAGGTAAAGCGTCATCAGGCCGCGGTCAGCACAATGAGACCAGAGCCCATATATTATTATTATTATTATTATTATTATTATTGTTGTTATTATTGTTATAAAATTACTGACATCCACATTCAGATAGACGTTAATGGACGAAAATATATTTTGCATGTGTTATAAACTCGACACCGGTCGAGCCTTGTTCTCCTTGGCCGTGCATTTGTAATGTGTGCAGCAGTTATGATGTTATAAATGCACGGACTCACCTGGAAACATCTTAAATGAGACACTGACTCGACTCGACTTTATTTACACTATCATAACCATTTTAGAGAAACCGCAAATATCTTTTGTAACAACACAACCGTGCACTACACTGTCAACACGACCGTGCACTACACTGTCAACACGACCGTGCACTACACTGTCAACACGACCGCGCACTACACTGTCAACACGACCGCGCACTACACTGTCAACACGACCGTGCACTACACTATCAACACGACCGTGCACTACACTGTCAACACGACCGTGCACTACACTGTCAACACAACCGTGTACTAAATACTGCTCTCCCCCTCCGAGATGTGAACAGAGGCCGTATGAATTTTATCCACCTGCATTTCGAATATTCTGAGTGCAAATGCTACTCGACATGGTGCAGGGAGAGACACACCCTGCTTCGTTCAGTGCCATCGATCAGCCAGCAGAGGGCGTCAGGAACAAGAGAAACCAAATTGGACTTTTGCTGCACCCAAGAACGACGGGTCCTGTTGAGTCTGGTTCCTCTCAAGGTTCATTCCTGTTATTTTCAAATACTTTTTCCTTGCCACAGTTGCCCTCGGTTTGCTGAACAAGGGGTTTCTGTTCGTCCTGTATTGTGTAAAGTTACTTTGAGACGATGTATATTGTAAAAAGTTGACTCGACTTCATTCAGCCACTTATGTGCCATTCAGACTTGGATGTTTTGTTGTGAAACCAACAATGAAACCCAAACTTTTACTAATTACTAGTCCAGAATCACTCAATACAACCGACACCATCTTAACTAGTCAGTGTCCTGTTTGTTTGAGGTTTGATTTTTGGGTGGGACCCAGAAATCTCAGTAAATTTTATAATATAAACCCAGTTTTACTTTGGAATCGCGTTAAAGCCTCATTATGATTTTAAATATGGAGACTTGGCGCCCCCTAGCGAACACACAAGATATAAATACATTGCATGCAAATATTTTGTTCATTATTTACATTATTTACATTTTCTCGGTCCCGCAATTACAAACACACTTCTAAAACCATGTAGAATACACACTACAACATCAAAGTGATGGTTATGGCATTTTACGTACATAAATGTATTGATTTTATTACATAAATGTACATTAATTTAATTACATTTTTATACCGTTTTATGCATAACTGCATAAAATAGTAATTTGTTCGATCCGAAATGTTTGCAAATTTGAAAATACATCAAACTTAAGATCAACTACAATCATTAAGATCGAGTTTGTGTAGATCTGCAAATAGATTTAAAAGATGAAACGATCGACTCCAGAATCAAAATCACAAAACTGAACAAGTTTAGCTTCAATCAAAATAATAAAGTAAACACACCCGTTATAATCGATTTAAATTTGTTTAGAAAAATCAGAAATGATATTGTGATACTGAATCGTGTGTTATGTGTATCGTTACATCTGTGATGTGCTGTTTAATGTGTTCCATTAAAAACAAACATCATAAATAAACCAACATCATTCTTTATTAAAACCTCCATTAGTTTCTTTTTACCCCACGTCAGGACACACGGGGTGCAAATCGAGTTCTAAACATGCAAGAACAAGAGGTAGTTATGACTGATTTATAACATCATGATGAATATTGTATTATTGATTTATGTAAACACACAATCCTTTACTGGTCAAGTTAAAAAGGTTCAAAAATCATGCTGAATCTTCACCGACCAACCCAAACACCACACTACACTATTATACCCGTCCTCACTGCTGCCACAGTGACCCCTACTGGCTGCTCTGCAGTGTGTCTCTGGATCACACACGTGATGGAGGTTACAATTACATTACAAATATGAAGAATAAAATGTCCCAGCGGTTTTGAATCCTGCAGACGCACATCATCCCTCCGTCTCCTTCTATTGTGTGTTCTGGTTTATTATTGTGCGTTTATGTTATGTGAATATATCATGAAGTCATTATTCCTAAATTATAACAAGAAAACTAAATTACATTTGCACAATATTGATGCACAATGATCAGAAGATGAAATAAAAAGTTTAAATCTACACCCCCCCCCCCGTCCTCAATATAATCCCAGTCATGCAAAGGTTCGAGACCCAGCCCGAAGGCGCGACAGGAGGCTGGTAGTTGGTGGCAGTGGTTTGGTAGGTTCTTCTCTAGCGTTTGCTGTTCAGGAGGCCCTTCCAATCGTCGTCCCAGGACAGGAGTCGTCTCTGGGTGGCGCCGGTGAGCTGGTGCTTGTTGTGGCATGCGGTAAAGAGAACGTGTTCCCAAGATGGATTCGGTTCCACACCTAATACACACGAGAACTTATTGATGTTTATTTATTGATTTTTTGAGCTTTTAACATCATATTTTACACTCTTGGTTACATTGACGACAGGAAACACACAAATTTAATCACATCACACACACTCGTGGACAATTTAGTATCTTTGATTCACATCACCTGCATGTTTTTGGACTGTGAGAGGAAACCGGAGTCCCCGAAGGAAACACACACAGATACGAGGAGAACATGCAAACTCTACACCGAAAGGACCCGGAATGTTTGACTTGGGACAGCGAGTGTGAGGACTTACCCAGAATATCAGGCTTGTCATCGATCAGGATGTCGCCGCTGACGACGGTTTTATCTCGGGTCAGAATGATCTGGTCCAGGAAGTCGTAGCCCAAATGCTTCTCCACCCATGCATACTACACACACACACACACACACACACACACACACACACACACACACACACACACACACACACACCATGTGTATTGCCATTAGAAATATGTTCTTGTATGTATTGTAGTATTCATTGTTTTACACTCACTGGTATGTAGCAGAAAAAACACGTGTGTGTGTGTGTGTGTGTGTATGAAGTTGCTAGTTGATGTTATTAAGGTGTTTGAGAAGTAAAAGTGACCTGACTCACCTTCTCATAAGGACAGTAGGTGAAGTGTTTAATGGGACTGGTGCAAATAAAGACATCTGTACTGGGAGGAACAGAAAGTCGTCAGTTACTGCTGCTAAACACCCAGCAAACACCCAACATACAGTACACACAATAAACACCCAGCAAACGCCCAACAAACACCCAGTAAACACCCAACATACAGTACACACAACAAACACCCAGTAAACACCCAACATACAGTACACACAACAAACACCCAGCAAACACCCAACATACAGTACACCCAACAAACACCCAGCAAACACCCAACATACAGTACACACAACAAACACCCAGCAAACACCCAACATACAGTACACACAACAAACACCCAGTAAACACCCAACATACAGTACACCCAACAAACGCCCAGTAAACACCCAACAAACACCCAACATACAGTACACCCAACATACAGTACACACAATAAACACCCAGTAAATTGTAGCTGGTGTTTCTCTCAGTGTAATCCACATGAACTCCACACAGGAAGCCCCGGATGACTTGACCCAGGATTGAACCCGAGACTTCCTGCTGTGACGTGACAGTTCCACACCAGATTATAATTCTTAATTATATAAAAGTGTATCTCGTGCTTACTTCTCCATCTTAGCCATCTCCTTCACAGCCTCCACACTTCCCGGCAGCGGCTCGAGCTCCATGAAGAAATCCTTGGACTCCCAGATACTGATGGCTTTATCCTGACACACACACACACACACACACACACACACAAACACACACACACACACACACACACACACGTTTCATCACTCGTACCAACATTAGTGGTAAAACCCATCATGCTCATCTCACATCTTATTTAGAGATAATTCAATTGTCCTGTGTGTGTACAACAGACTGCCACCCTGTTTAGGTATTAAGTGTATTTGTATTATGTGACTCTAAACAGGATTAAGCGCTGGTAACACTGGATAATGGATGGAAAAGAAACTATTCTCACCATATATGGACCTTGTTTGTTTGTGCTTCCTGTACAAAGTTTGGTTTTAATTATAAGGTCGTTCTGAGAATGAAGACGGAATTAAACTGCACACTATACAAAAGACAGTTTGTGGTTACAATAGACAGGGTTGTGGGCAGTGATGGCTTCGTGGTTAAGGTACTGAGATAGAGTTCTTAAGGTCACCGGTTCAAGTCCCACTAGAACTGTTGTGGCCCCTGACTGTGTCCCCTGTGTTGGGTTGTGAGTGGAAGTGGTGTTTGGTTCATACTCGGGTTACGTGGATCCCATGGCGGCCAGCGTGTAGTGACGTCACACTTCCCGTCTTTGAGATGAGCTGTTATTGTTTTTAATGGTGTAAGATAATAAAACTAGTATCTTAAGGTGTGTGTTTGATCGATACCCCTGGCTGTACAGGTGAGATGGGGTCACTTACACACAGGTCCCCTCTCATGTCCCCGTACTGGCTCGATACCCAGAAGCCCCTGCGTTCCTCCAGGCTGATGTACGGTTCCTCGGGGTACTTCTGTCGGTATTTCTTTAAGAATCCACCCTCGAAGTCGGCGAGAACACCGTCCATGTCGACCAGGACCCGCAAACGTTTGTTGTGGGCGGACATGTTGGTGCAGTAACCGGGCGGAACGGTGGAAAGCTTCCGGCTCGCGATCAGACACAAAGTCCTCCACATCTGGAGCGCCATTCCAGTGTTTTAGTTCCGATTATCGGCTTTAATCCGCTCCTAATGTGCTGGTGTTTGTTTCCGTGGTGATTGAGGGAGACAGCGGGTGTGGGTGAGCAGATCCACGGGGTCTCAGTCCGCCTGCACCCGCGCTTCTCTCGGTTCAGGTTCTGGGCTGCTGAATGTTCGGTTCCGTTCCTCGAATCCCGGCTATTCAATGTCTTTGTCTGTTTGATCAACTTCCACCCGGTACAAACGGGTACAACTTCCACCCCAGACCCCCCCCCCCAGACTCCCCCACTGGGGGTTTAAAGCTCTTTACAGCACAGCAGGGGGTACAAGTGTGTCTACTAAACCCCAACCTGGAACCCCTAAATCAGGGCTGTTGAACAGGGTGGAAGCTCTCATCACCTCATAATAGATTATAACTGATATTTGGAATAAAGTTCAAACATGATATTTACATCTAAACAAAAATAAACAACATGTGTGTGTGTGTGGGTTTGTGGACACACTTCTGAAAAGATTCACCTGTATTGTGTAGTAAATACAAACAACTGGAAAACAAGATTACAATTAAAATGCTTTTTAAAACTATAGACACATTAGAAGATTAAAATAAGGATTTTACGTAGATCATGTTAATTGGAGATGCTAAAATGGTCCTGTGTGTGTTTTTGTCTCTGTAGCCTGCAACAGACCTGTTCAGGTCTTTAGTGTATTTGCCCACTGTGACCCTAAAAACAGTGCAGGATCACTCATGATCCAGTACAACACACAGATTGTAAATATAATCAAGACTTGGTACAAAAGCATCAGTCAGAATCGGAAGGGATTTGCATCTTTATTTCCTTTTACAGAGCATAAAATCATTAAAGTGATGACAGGACGACGAGGTTTAATGATCGAATTTACTAATAATGCTTAAAGTATTTCTGCTTCTGTGTGATATTGGTTACAGAAACATGTCAGTTTGTACACAGATGAGTGATCACAGGTATTAAAATGATTTTTCGATCTTTCGTCCTGTATAGACACAGAGATCCAGATGTGAGAAATCTTTTCATAATGTTTTGGACTGTATATGGTCAAACCCACACAATAATTCCTCTTTATTTAAGATGTCTTGCTTTTATATACATGTTGAACAAAGCATCACAAAGCCATATTATTGAAATATAATGAATATATAAACATGAACAAATTCAACTGTATATTTAAAAGTGGTTGTTTATAACTACATTTGAACATGATCATATCTGTGCTAAGAGGGGGAAAGTCGCTTTAAATGTGCACTTTATGAAGTCAAAGCTAATAATTGTGTTGAATAAGAGTGGAATATAATAAAATATTTTTTGTTTATGAACTTTTATATTTAAACCGAATGCTAAACATGCTAACTCGTTTCTACTCTTCACAGTCGCCCCAAATCTCGCTGAACTCTCGCGATACTTGAGTTGTATCGGTGGTGGCTGAGGCCCCAGACCCGCTGTCCCCCATCAGCACTGTTAGCTTTGCACTTTTCTCTTTAATTCGAATGAAATCGAGTGAACGCGGATTTTTGGAAGATTTGTAGCACCATGGCTTCAGCGCTGGAGCAGTTCGTGAACAATGTGCGCCAGCTATCCGCTCAAGGTATGCTTCAAACTTATAATAACACCCAAAGTGGTACTTAAAGGCTCGGCGCGAGTTCGAAACCTACCTGTTTTGCGGGAAGCCCGCCTCTTGCTTGTGTCTAGACTCAATTCGATTGGTCAGTGCTTTGATGTTATGCTCGATTAGCCAATTGTAAGGAAGGGGGCGTGGTGGTACGAATGTGGGTGGGAAAACGTCATGGTAGCCTGTGCTATGCTAGCTGTGCAAGCGGTCGATCAATATGATTTAGACTTTCTAATAATATATTTGATACATCAGAGGTTTAAATTGCATAAGCAGAATTTATCCTGGTGTAAATATTCTTTTAAAATGATTATTCAATATACACTCAAAAATGAATCAAATACACACACGTTTAGTGTAATTGCTGCATATCACCACTAGGTGTGAGCAGCTACACAGTTGATTAAAATGGAAATAGAAAGAATAGACTAGAATAGTAAGCCTGTATTTGTCGTTACACAAATCCTAATGAGTGAGAAACATTGATTGTAAATGTACATATACAGGGAGAGACTGCTTTAACTACAAACATGCACACGCCAATTCTTTTGTGGTCTGTTGTTTTGACATGTATTTAAATGTTGAAGGTGCACGTAAGGAGACGTAAATCTGTTGTGTGTGTGTGTGCATGTGTGTGCATGTGTGTGTGTGTGTGTGTGTGTGTGTGTGTGTGTGTGTGATATTTCAGGTCAGATGACTCAGCTGTGTGAGCTGATTAATAAAAGTGGAGAACTCCTGGCCAAGAACATCTCTCACTTGGACACGGTTCTGGGAGCGCTGGACATCCAGGAGCACTCGCTCGGAGTTCTGGCCGTCCTGTACGTCTGAGGATTGTGTTTACACCAACACACCGAGTACTAGAACCCTGGACCCGATGTTCGGTCCAGTTAAACTTTCTTTCTTTTGTGCTGTTGTAGGTTTGTGAAGTTCTCCATGCCCAATATCCCTGATTTTGAGACGTTGTTCTCTCAGGTTCAGCTGTTCATCAGTACATGTAACGGCGAACACATTCGATACGCTACAGACACCTGTGAGTACACCTCTGTGTGTGTGTGTGTGTGTGTGTCCGCACAGATCCAGCAGAGATGTGAGTGTTCAGTACTCTTGGTTGGATGGGATTGGATCTTATAATGTTCTGGAGAGTGTTTAGGAGATCATGTGACTACTAACTCTCTCTTCTCTTGTGGTTACCAGTCGCTGGTCTCTGTCATCAGTTAACAAACGCGCTGGTGGAGCGTAAACAGGTGAGACACCTGTCTGTCTGTCTGTCTGTCTGTCTGTCTATTTATTATATGTGTATATATATAAGATCAGGCAACCTGTCGCGGGTTTAATTCTCTGGTTAAGCAATCCAATCCATCATGTGTGGAGTTTGCATGTTCTCTCCTCATGGTCTGTGAGGGTTTCGTCCAGGTACTCTGGTTTCCTCCCACAGTCCTAAAACATAGTCCGGTGGATTGTTCTGCAGTGTGTAAACATTAGAGTGGTAAAAGTGTTTATTTAACTTTTACTGAACACACACACACACACACTTCTTTATGATTTCTGGTTGAATGTAGTTGTTTGTGTTTGCAGCCGTTACGAGGGATCGGGATCCTCAGACAGGCGATCGATAAGATGCAGATGAACACGAACCAGCTCACCTCAGTTCATGCTGATTTATGTCAGGTGAGTAAATATCAGGTGCGTGTGAGGAAGCATTTAAGTTAAATAAGTTGTGTATTTTACTGTTCCGTATGTGTGTGTGTGTGTGTGTGTGTGTGATCAGTTGTGTCTCCTGGCGAAATGCTTTAATCCTGCTGTTCCGTTCCTGGAACTGGACATGATGGACATCTGTAAAGAGAACGGCGCCTACGACGCCAAACACTTCCTGTGTTATTATTATTATGGTGGTATGATCTACACCGGACTGAAGAACTTCGAGCGGGCGCTTTACTTCTTTGAGCAGGTATCATCAGATCATCATGTTGAGTTTTGAAGACGTTCTCCTCATTCGTCTGTCACATGGTCACGTGGAACCGCTGATGTTTAATCTCTAGACAGACCGATTGAAATGTGTATAAACAGCTATAGATATAGACAAATGTATGGGCAGACAGATAGGTGGCGCTCCTCTGTTTTTCAGGCCATAACGACGCCGGCCATGGCGGTCAGTCACATCATGCTGGAGGCGTATAAGAAGTACATCCTGGTCTCTCTGATCCTCCACGGGAAGGTGCAGCAGCTCCCCAAATACACCTCCCAGATCGTCGGCAGGTTCATCAAGGTGAGAGCTCGTCTACACTGCCACCTACAGGACGATTCGTGTGTGTCTGATGAACCGAACGGCATGTTTTGGATTGTGGGAGGAAACTGGGGCACCTGGAGGAGACCCGCATACATGAGGAGAACATGCAAACTCTGGATCGGTGCAACCTGGGGATGAAACAAGAGGAGATGTAGCTAAAGAGAAATAAAGTGTGTGTGTGTGTGTGTGTGTAGCCCCTCAGTAACGCGTACCACGAGTTGGCGCAGATCTACGCCACCAACAATCCCACTGAGCTGCGTAACATCGTGAACAAGCACAGCGAGGCTTTCGTCCGGGACAGTAACACAGGACTGGTCAAGCAGTGTGTGTCGTCACTCTACAAGAAGAACATCCAGAGACTCACCAAGGTCTCACACACACACACACACACACACACACACACACACACACACACACAGTACACAGTAGCACACACACACCTGCACACATACACACAGTAGCACGCACACACACACACACACACACACACACACACACACACACACACACACACACACACACACACACAC
>JAOUQU010208742.1:0-14031 GCA_028566735.1 Ammoglanis amapaensis | reverse complement strand
TGTGTGTGTGTGTGTGTGTGTGTGTGTGTGTGTGTGTGTGTGTGTGTGTGTGTGTGTGTGTGTGTGTGTGTAAATCACATTATATCTGTATTACACGAATGACATGGCTTTGAATGACATGACTGATCTTTAGTATTAATGTTATGATGTAAAATTTGTCTGTCTGTCTGTCCTCTCAGAGTCTGTTGTACCAGGTCGTGACGGGTCACATCACTCCGTTTAAACTCACCCGTCTCACCCCTGAAGAGCTCCAGGTACGTAGCGTTGAATCTCACCTGCATATTAATAACATGTAGATGATTTAATGCATGAGCGTGACACACACACATACACACACACACACACACACACACCAAGAGCATGTGGACATTACACATCATTCAACTAGAGAGATAGACAGACAGATGACTATTACACACACACACACACACACAGACAGACGTATGGACGACAGGCTAACAGAGAGCTATGAAAGATAGCTAGACAGACAGACAGGTTGACATATATGTATATGTAGACAGAAAGACATTACAGACAGACAACAGACAGAATTAATTGATCCAGAAGCTAATTAACGCCTCGTATTCTGCTGGTCTCAGCCTCTTCACTGTAAGAAGGTTTTGGGTTCAATTCCCTGAACTGATTTTGTTTTATTATCTTCTGAACAGCCACGTGCTGTTAATCCTCCACGCCTGCAGGAGGAAGTTCCATCAGTCGACATGAAGGAGCCTCAGACATCATCTGAGAATAAAGTTGTAAGAACTGATCGAATCATCACAGCATCATCAGCATCAGTAAGTCCTGATGTGTGTGTGTGTGTGTGTGTGTGTGTGTGTGTGTGTCAGAACTGTGGGATGATTTAATAGTGATTCCTCCACAGGAAGTGAATTCTTCTCTAATCAGACCGAGACCACACAGGAAGTTGATCAGCGGCGTCTCCGATATCATCACCAGTATGCTTAAAGACACCACGGACCAACATAAACTGCATCTCTTCGACCTGAAGTGCAGGATCTGTACAGGTACATCCGTCTCCATAACCCAGTTCAGTCTGTTTAGTCCAGGTACCGGGCTCACTGCCGCCCCCTAGTGTGTGTGAATGTTGGTCGCTCTGTATGTAAAAGCACTAAATTCTGAATAAACGGAGCCATTCTACGAATTTCATGAAAATTAAAAACACAAATCATTTATTTAAGTAGAAATAAATTCTTTTATCTGTTTATAACTGCCTGTCTGTGTCTGTCTGTCTCTATCCATCTATTCCTGTCTGTCTATATTTGTCTGTCTGATTTGAGTGTTCTATATTTACAGGTCAGATCGCTGGTGAGGACTCTGAGGATAAAAGGATGAAGGAGGAACCGAGAGAGGAAGACGAGGGTATGAAAGTCCTCGCTGCTGTTGTTACTCCTGATAAAAAGCCTCCACCTGCTCCTCCTGCACCCGCGCCAGCGGAGCTCCTCATCACAGAGTCTCCGGCGTCTCCGACCACCGAGGAGTGTAACACCAGGACGTCTCAACCACTGTTCACTCCCCCTGTAATCCCGGCCGTGTCCGTCGTCACCATCAGCAGGAAAGACCCGCGTACAGCAGCGTACAGACCCGTACCCCCCGACCCACCTCCCCTCTCCATCCACCCACCCCGGAGTCATCATCTCCTCAACAAACCGAAACACAACCAGCAGGAAACCAAAGCACCGGATCCTCCATCACTTCCTCCACCCACGCTGCTCAAGTCCATTCTGTTAAAACCCACCGTCACGACGGTTCCCACCATTTACGACCTCTCAGCATCCACCTCCAGGTGTGTAGGGTTTCATTACTTTCACTACTGCAGTGTGGATGGGGACCTACGCTTTTAAATATGACTAGATTAGACTAGAGATTACCAGAATTGCATGTTCCAGTCTGATTCTTTCTTTAGCAGATTGGTGAGCTCACAGACGCCGGATGATAATGAGACGAGACTGGAGACGGTGTGGAAAGGTTTTCTCAACATGCAGACGGTGGCCAAGTTTGTTACGAAGGGAATCAGCATCTCCGGCTCTTCAGAGACCATAAAAAAGGTTGGGGGGGGGGGGGGGGGGGGGGTAGCGTTGTCTGAGTAACACAACAAGCACGTAATTTCTACAGTTGTAATCTGTATTAAAATAATCTGTACTATTGTGATGTATACACTCATCATCTGTACTCACATCATTTCTACATGATTAATCTGTATAATATCTACAATTATGTCAACAACTGTCATTTCTAATTTAGCAGTCCGTACAATCAGAATCTCTACAATCGTAATCTGTTCATTTGTAATCTGTACCATCGTAAACTTGAACATAATGTTTTGACGATGGTGTTTCCTTAAAATGAATTAATTTTTTATTATCTCACCAAAAATATCCTGAAATATTGTGAGATTGTTTTAGGGCTATATCACCACATTCCTATTACCCAGAATGCCTAGAAAATAAAGACAGGTCTGAATGGCATGCTTCTATTGTCTGTGTTCAGGATATGCCCGACACCATCCACATCGGTGGTCGGATATTACCACAGACCGTTTGGGAATATGTGGAGAGAGTGAAGACATCTTTAACAAAGGTAAGTGAACAATCTGCTAACAAATCCTGGAAATAAATAATAGAAATGTTTGTGTTTACTCGTGTTGTTTTCCTCAGGAGCTGTGTTTGATCCGTTTCTGCCCGGGAACAGATGAAGAAGAGATCGCGTACGTCTCTCTCTTCTCTTACTTTAACAGTCGAAGACGATTTGGAGTTGTTTCCAACGTTAGCAACAACATTAAAGACCTTTATCTGATTCCTCTGGGGGCCAATCAGTCCCTCCCATCCATTCTTCTACCACTGGAGGGTCCAGGTTCGTCATCCAGGAGATATTCATCACTTCTAATGTATGAATTATAGAACCAGTCACAAGTTTCTCACACCTTCTTCTTCCATTGTTCTGGATTTCAATTACTTTTCTACATTCTACACACCTCCAGACTCCCATGAAACAGTCAGGGTTAAGGGTCAAGGGTTAAGGGTTGAGCGAGACTCTTCTGGTCGATTTAATCTAACAGCTAGCCTATGTAAGGACGATCTGACCAAGAGTCATGGAGTGTTGGCTCACATGACCTGGCCTACACCATCAGAGTAAAGGTAAAGCAGTCAAGGTGTTCTCAGCACTTCTGGGAAGTCCTTTGGGACGGTTGGAGAACCGTTTCCAGGTGGCTCCTCATGAAGCTGATTGAGAGAATGCTGAGTGCAAAACTGTCATCAAAGCAAAAAGAGGAAACTTATAGAACCTTGAAGATGATTCTGGTTTGTTTACAGCATGATTCCATTTTAGAAAACAATGATTGTGAAGGTGTCCAGACTTTTGATTGGTCCTTTATGTTTAGAAAAATTCACTTGGATTAATTTTTTGGTGGTTTTATTTATCAGGACTTGAACAGAATCATCCGAATCTGCTCCTCGGCCTGGCGGTTTGCCAGAAGTTGAAGCGTCCTGGGTTGCCATCACAAGAAATAGATGATAAAATATCAAGAATCCAGTCACCCCAGGAACCTAAAGAGTCACTTCCTGTTGTTAAAAGAATGTTACCCGGTGATGATGTCCCATACGACCCAGCCATGCCAGTCTTCAGCGATCTGACTGCAATTTCTGCGTCTTCTAAAGCCCCTGATACCACCAATGATGTTACCGGCACCACACCTCTTCAGACCATTCTTATGACGCTGTTCGGTTCTAACAAACAGAGCAGCTCTGATTTACCTAAGAGTACCTCTGAGCCGAAATCTGGAACGGTCAAAAAACCTTTGGTGCTCACGGTTCCAATGGTTGATCCTATAGTTCAGCGGTACCAGCAGACTTCAAAGATGACTTCAGTTACCAAAGAAGACTTTAGAAATGATCAACCGTATGACCCTGAGGAAGAGTACGAACCAACTTTGTTAAAAAAGCCGGTAATATCGTTCACTGAGACACATCACACTTCTGCTCAGGTTGATGATGACCGACCGTATGACCCAGAGGAGGAATATAATTTTGGGAATACAACTGATGCTGTTATTTCAAACACATCTTGTAAGACAGAAAAATTAGGAGCACCTCCAGTACCAAAAGATGATGTAGCTTACGACCCTGAGGACAACACCGTTTTTGAGGAGGTGCAGAATTACCTGGCAGTTCGGCCGGCGGCAGAAAACCACGGAGAAGTAACTCCTTTGGTTTCCGAGCAGCAGAAAATGTTGGACGATTTAAACAGACAGATTGAGGAGCAAAAGCGCCTCCTGGCGGAGCAAGAAGAGATTCTGCGACTGCAGAGGGAGGCGGTCGGCGTCTCCATGGCGCACTTTTCCGTCTCGGATGCTCTGATGTCACCGCCGCCCAGTTTCGGTCACATAACAACACAAAGTGTGCCTCAAGAAATAAACTCGAGTCATGATCCGAGGTGGTACAGCAGTCAGACTCAGACCTCGAGCCAGAGTTCCATTCTCTCGAAGAATGATCAAGAAAATACATCCGATACAAAATGGAAAGGTTCCAGTGATAAACAGACAGACTCGCATTCCACAGCAGGTTCCAGTTCAAGAGTTGGTCGCTCACATTCACCTTCTAGAAGTTCGAGCAGATCAAGACGGAGCGATGTGTCCAGACGGGACCGCCACGGCTCGTCAGAACGGCGGTCTAGAGACGAGCGTAGATTGTATGACAGAAAAAACTCCCACGACTCAAAAGACGACCGCCACTGTAGAAGGAGCAGACGTTCTCCTGAGAAGTCGAGACGCAGTCGTAGTCGCAGTCGTAGTCGTAGCAGCAGACGCGTTACATCATCCCAGCGCCATCGCCGCCAAAACACATTGAGACACGAACCTAATCAGGAGATATGCACTTCGCTACGGACAAGTTCAGGTCGATTTGCGAGACCTGAGAAAGCTGATCCAAAAGACGATAAGTCAGGATCTAGAAAGAGCAAGCCATCGATTCAGGGCGTAAACCTGGATACATCGGAGAAACCTCAAACTCTGAGAGACGAAGCTGGAAAGGAAGCCGCTGAGACTCCGGAGCAGACAGGATGTGTCGGGATAATAAAATCTAAAACTGACCAATCAGACGAAAGAGAAGAGCCGGTGTCGAATCCAGTGCACATAGACCATCAATCACAGGACACATCAGACCAACAGCAAAGTGAAACCAAGTCAAGTCATCAGACTAATGACCGGCATTTAATCCCTGTACAGGAAAAAAAATCCGAAGACAAAAGCCTTGACCCTCAGATGACAGCCAGGATACAAATGGATGATTTATCAGAATCTGAGAACTACCAGAAAGATCTTCCACAAACCACATTAAATCTAGAGAATCCAACAGCTCCTGAACCTTCGTCTATAAATCACAATCCTCCCAACACACCTCAAAACGATACGTTCAGGGAAGTTGGTTACCAAAACCTTCCTCAACCGAGAGCTGATCCTAGAGGGCTGTTTCGACTTAGAGCACCAGACCTTCGGTGGAGATTACCACAACAGAATTTGGCTGGTCCGAGATGTCGTATACCTCTGCAGCCCAGGATGCTCAGACCTCCTCACCACCAGAGATTCGAGAGCCATGGATCAAATTATGCTGGTGCAAGACCAAGGCTTGGTGCTCAGCACTTTGGACCAAGAGAGCAAGATCATACGTTCGAGGGGTTTTCTCATCAACTTTCTGGACCTAAGGCTCGATTTCAAAGTCCTGGTGTGTTTGAAGATCCAAGATTTCGTAGATTACGTCAAAGAGCAACATCATCAGACTCTGGAGTGTTTGATTGTCCGTATGACTATCCAACACCGCCACAGGGTAGCGCTGATGACTTTAATAACCAAAGGAAAGTCAATGCTCAACAACTTAAATTAGACATCTCGTTAGATTTGAATCAGCCTAAAGGACAACTGTTTACTGGAGAAGTGGATCGAGAATCTCAGCCATCAGAATTCGATAAATTAAGAGAACACACGAGGCTGCCATTTAAACCCTCAAAATCTGATAACACAGGATTTAAGGAGTCAAGATTCTCGAATCTGCCTCCTCATCGTGTCCGAAGGCAAAACCCTGAATGTGAGAGTTCTTTGTTCACCCAGTCTGAAGAACCTCAGCTTTACCAAATGGAGTCACAGATGGAACAAGGACCTGACCCGTGTAGAACAGAACATTCAGCTGATGGTGGAAGAATGGAGGCTCAAATGAAGCGCCCACGCTTTAACCCACCTGCAAATTTTAGGCTGCAAAGAGCCCCCTTGCCTCATTTTCATGGCCAGAGAATGCCAGCACCCCAACACAAAGACAACCTACCAAGCTTGATGGATTTTAGTCTCAGTCAAAGACCCAAACCAGGTCAGAACCAGATACGATTTGATGCCCCCCCGGGGAAGCCATCTATTCAACCCTTGCGTCTGTCTGGTCCTTTGCTCCCGACGCCCTCTGCTGGCCCACTTCGATTTTACAATCCCAGGATGCCCAGGCCTTGTCCGTACGACAGACTACAGAATCCTCCTGTCAGAGGACCGATCAGTGAAGCAGTGAATCCGGGCTGCTTGGATGATCGTTCTCGTATTTGTAAAGGAGAAACCTCACAAGATTCCATTCCAGACGAAGAGAACGAAGAATATGAAGACGACGGGGAGGAATTTAGTGCTCAGGACGACAACAGTCCTGGAAAGCAGTGGCTGCGGCGATCAAAACGAAAGAGGAGGAGACGACGACGGCAAAGATTTAGGATTGATGAAGGCCATCTCGGTCAGGGTCCTGATGAAGGGACGAGTTGTAGGGACTTTAATGTATCATAGACACACGACTAAGGAAAACTGAAGGTGCTAATTCCAAATAGGCGGGGATAAAACAATGCAATATGGTTCACATTATGAATAATAAATTATTTATTATGATTTATATACCCCCCACGTATATGTATATATATAAAGCACCAGCACCCTCTACTGTTTAAATTTAATATAACTTCAAAAGGATCAACCAATTGAATTGATTTTTATTGCTCATATTTGATTCGTTACATCTCTACTATTGTGCCTAAATGATGCCTTTGAGGAACAAATACACAAATGACTAATTTAAGGACAGTTCCAGTAAACCGGGTTCGATTCTTGTTTCATTTAGCATTTTTATTTTCTGTCTGCAACAGTTATTTAGACTCCTTCTACTCAGAACATATCAATAAGCTACTAGACATGAGGATACGTCTTAGTGGGTGTGTTCAGTGTACGTTTGATACTAAATATGTGAATTTAAAGGATAAATGTTATTTTGTTTACACAATTATTCACTGATTTTTGTGTTCTTACCACACTGGAAACCTTGGTTAGAACAGTTAGCCACATTAAACTACAAACTCTGAATTTAGCATTTCTAAGTTAATATTTTGTATGCAGTACAGTTTATGCTTGTGTTTTCTTCATCATTAATTTATTTGAATTGTATTAAACACCGGTTGTCTCTTATTTTTTTATTAGATTAGTTTAATCACTAAACTATCCATTTCTTTTGCAGTTGTACTTCTGTACATCTGGGTTAAATGTGTATTTTAAACCTTCCTATGGATGCAGCCAGAAGTCCTAGTGAAAGGTCACGAGTTTGTATAGAAAGATCACAAAAGCATCTTGTGTTGATTCATTCAATAATAAAAAAAAGAAAATATGAAACTGTTTTTTTATTTATAATACTAGTATACTTGCAGCTCTTACAATGTAATGACATAATAATAATGACTTTCAGGTCTTAATAATGAAGAATGTCTTCCAGTCACATCATCCATCAAAGCTTTTACCAGCTCTTAATCCTATTTAAGGTCACGGTGGGACATCCACTGGGTGAATCCACTAAACACCTGAACAGGAACATTTCTGTATCAATTTCAGGCTGTATGTTTTTGGACTATGGGAGTTAACCGGTGCACTTGCTGCAAATTACCATGGATACGGGGTGAACATGCAAACTCCCCACAGACCCCAGAACCCAGACTGTCCACCTGGGGATCGAACCCGGATCCTTTTGGCTAGCTGTTAAATAATTCATCATAGATTTTGGTTGTGTCTTGTCTAACAATTGGTCAATGAACTAAACCCCAAAAATATTATGACATCAACGTGTCTGTCTGTCTGTCTGTCCATATATGTGTGTATATTTGAGAGAGAGAGAGAGAGAGAGAGAGAGAGAGAGAGAGAGCTGGAGGAGGGTAGTGATTATTACTGATCTGGCAACCCCCCGGTTGTATAAAGCCTATAATGAAACATTATTGACGCCTCGGCTGAACATTAACGACTTTATTTCGCATTTATCTACATTTTTATGATCTTATATAAGAAAACTGGCCCTCGGTTCAGGTTAGTAGATGTTTCTGAATGATTCTGTACAATCCTGGCTGTGCTGAGGTAACCGTCCGGCTTGAACATTATTCTGAATGTAAATCTGAGGTAATTACAGAAACACTTCATTATATAATCTTCTGAAATGAGTTGTTAAAACTTTAAATTCTAGTGTAAGAAGCGAGTTTGTGCTCATTAAAACAGTTTTGTAACATTTTATAACGATTTCATGTGACAGGATTTAACAATGCTAACCGCGTTAGCCACCACAAACTTATGCTCGAGAGATCGTTTAATATAAAAGGCGGGAAACACCGAGAATGTATAACATTATAATCACTGAATCTCAGAATGTAAACGTAATGATAATGTGATGTACAAACTTATTAGGGATGAATTTAAAAAATAATAATTTCGTTATCTGTCTGTGTCTTTTTGTCAGGATCTAGTTTATCATTGTGTATGTCTATCTGCGATCTGTCTGTCTATGCAAGTTTGTTTGTGTGGGGTTCCTCCTACAGTCCAAAAACATGCAGATTGTTGAACTGTAGAAATTGTCCATGAGTGAGTGTATGAATGTAAATCATGATATTAAAAGCTCACATTTTTCTCGGTATGATTAAAGAATGATCACTTCAGTGGCCTGCAAGACCGAATATGTGACGCCCCCTTCTGGTCAGGATGTCCCTCAGCCGCCGAGCACGGTCATCATTCCGAACGGATGCGGTCGAGAGCAGGAAGTCACTGCTGATGTGAACCTGATGGGAGTGACTGAGATGGAGTCCACACACCTTCAGCACCTCATTAACATGGAGGTTCAGGTACCCGACGGGGAGGTCAGGTTTAACCCCTCGTCCTACACGGTTGTTAAACCGACCAGCAGGACGTGTCCGTCTCCGTCCGGGTCACCCGCCCGCCGGCCCAACGCACTAACTCTGGCGTACTCGGATGCTCAGTGCTTAGCACTTAATATCGAGACCACAGAGAACAGACAGGAAGTTAGCATGGCGCTTTATAATCATTCCTCTGGCGATTCAAACCCAGGACAGAAAACACCCGTCCGATGTGCAGAGGTGCCCAGCCCCTTGTTGCCGAAAGTCAAATATGCAGTGGGAGGTTTGAAGGGGAGTCACCGAAATATCCCACCAGGACCCAGAACCAACCCCCCCGCCCGAGTGTGTCTGGAGACGAGGTTCAACTGTGAACCCACTGATTTAACCAAACAACAGGAGGCTGCTGTATTAAATATGTACGTGTTCTCTTATACCTTTTTATAATATGTATATAATATGATTTACATATACATAAACACACATGGGTTAGGCATCATTTTAGTGGTGGATACCCTTCCTGATGCACATAGTAATATAGACCTGCTTTACAAGGCTCGGGCCTCACCTAACTAAATACCAGTGCCGAGATTAGAACTGAGAAGTTTAAACCTCTTCACCTGCTTCGGGTTTCCAACAAGTTTATGGTCAGGTGTCCAAATATTTTGGGTGTGTAGTGTATGTTCACAGTAAGCTGCTTGACGTAAGTAAGGGTATCCGGTGTATAAACGATGTCGATCCACAGATGGATCTTGGTTATTGTTACTGATGAATCTGAGTCAGTTTGTGAAGTGGTATTCATATCTTTCTATTTCAGCTTCTTGTCACTTCTGCATCAGTCTACAGACATGTCGGGCATCGCCCTGCACTCTCCACCTGATCAGTGGCCTAAAACTGAGCAGGTGGTAACAGCAGGTCTCGCTTATGAAGGAAATCCAGACAATCCCTCGGGTCCTGTTACGAGTCAGGTAGCCACATGTACACATTAAAACTAGAACGGTGTTAAAATTCACTGTAATCGATTGAGAACTGTCCAGAGAACCGTAACACAACTGAAGCATCTGGTGTGTACATGTGTGTAAACAACAAAAGCCAGGGGCTTCAGGTAATACACACGTAATGACATCTACAGTAAACACACTGTATTCACTGAAGATTCTGGACCATAGAAATGGTCTCACAGTTCAGCATGAAACAATTCATGTCATTATATTTCCTTATAAATTGTCATATTTATACATATATTGCCAAAAGTATTCACTCACCTGCCTCGACTCACATATGTGCTTAAGTCATCCTGTCACAGTTCCTCCCCCATGCTGAAATTCTCTCCTGAGAGAGCGACACACCTTCATCAATGTAAAAATAGTCTGCATGTCGAGGTGGTTTACTTTATACTCCAGTAACCATGGAAATGATCGGAACACCTGATTCTGACCTAATTTTGGATGGGTGAGTAAATACTTTTGGTAATGTTGTGTATTTAGCAGTCAACACGATTGTTATTACAGATGTTTATATTGTTTGGCTTCAGATTCACACGTTTATAAGATTTGTACTTTTTTATATGGCAGGGTGACTTCTCTCAGCTGACAGAGAACAAAAAGCAGTCAGAAGTGATCAGTCCCAGGAAGCTGAGTTACAGTTCTACAGGAAATCAGAGCACAGACGCCGTGGTAACATCTCCCTGTAACATCTACACTGATGGAGTCGACCTGCAGCAGGAAAGTAGGTGTAAGATACTCCAGTGGATTTAATCCCAGTGCAGAATGAATTACACAGGGTATAAGATGGTAATGACTGCCATCCTTGGCATTTCGTAAGCTGCCGACTTCAGAATCCTCATCTCAGACGTCGTGTTTTACTTGTTTAGGTAACATCCATGACAGGAGATGATTGACACGTCACATCAAACACACTCATGGACAATTTAGTATCTTCAATTTACATTAAATTGTGACTGTGGGAGGAAACCGGAGCACCTGGAGTAAACCCATGCAGACACATGACACTGTTTGACACATAACGAAACAAACCAAAGATTACTTCATGATTTTTTGTAACCAAGATGAAATTTAAGAAAATAAAGTCATTGATTCAGTAAACATGACTATTGAGTTACATGGTGCCTTGACTGAATCGATTCTTAACTGATTCTCTGTGAATCGTTACGTCCTTACAGCACTGTGTGTGTCATCGTTGTCACCAATGAAAGTGGTAAGGAAAGTCCGGAAGCGAGTCCGGATGCACAACAGTCGAGCTCTACAGGTCCTGGATCTCAATACGATCCAGGGTTCCAAAAACATTAACATGAGAGCCGGTTCTAAAGCAGGCAGGAGAGCAGAACCTTCTCAGGAGAACTCAGAATGCAGAGAGAGACACAACAGGAAGGAACGAGAGCGCAGGTACAACAGTCTCATCATCATCATCATCCATTACAGCTTCTCTTAGGACTGTACATCTTACATGTGTGATGAATGATGTAGGAAGAGAATCCGTCTGTGTTGTGATGAACTCAATCGTTTGGTTCCGTTCTGTAACCCCGAGACTGATAAAGCCTCCACCCTGCAGTGGACCACAACCTTTCTCAAATACATCAAGGAAGTTTATGGAGACTCCATCAAACAGGTAGAACCATCAAGTTCGTATCCTACATGTGTAACGTAGGAAAGTGCTTTTCTGTTTCTACACTGTCAGATATACAGACAACATCTGGCCAATGAGACCAAACTGTTAGTTATAGTCAGTTATATTTAGGATTGTATCTGTTTTTATTATTTATTTATGAATTATTTTTGTATGTTTTTGTGTTTGTAGGAGTTTCAGAAGACTTTCTGTGGGATGACGGGAGTTCGACTCAAACCCAGTTCTGCTGATGTTGTTCCTGAGTGTGAGAGTTCATCATCTAATTTACACCTAACGACTGTCAGGGGTGAAAGTCCTAGTTAAGTCCTGGAACTGTGCTTATTATTATCATCCCCAAACTTTTACATCCTACAAAACAACTTCAGAATGAAGCGTAACATGATTGGAGGCTTGCAGCTACAGTGTTACATCATAGTTCTGCGTTACCAACAGGAAGTGCATCCTGCAGTGCATTCGTCTGGACAGTGTGACATCAGTTAGGTAAAGTTCTTTTAGTTCTGTTTGTTTTAGTCATACGGTTCTGTTCATCCCAAACACCGGGATCAGACGATTTCATCACAGGATCAAATTCTATGACCTGATTCTATAGGATCTAAAACCAGGATTTTACCTTCAGGTCCTACAAGTAAATACATCTTTCTGATGTCATTTGGGATTATTAAGTCTCATAAGATAATTACCTCTTAAGTGTTTGTGGCTCGTCCTTTTATCTTGTTTTGGAGATAATATAGCAGTTTGGATCTTTAATGTAATGAAATGTGCAGCATCCATCAGCCCAACATCTGGAATATTTTTGATGTGTGATCCTAATGTTTGTATGTTCATGACTCTTTTGTATTCGATAAGGTTGTAACTGAAATCTCATCCAGTTTACTTTAGTTTGAACTACCAGAATCAAACAGCAGATGGCGCTGTTTAGTTGAATAAAGGTTTACTTGTTCTTTATTTCTCTCCCATTTCTATTCTATAGGAGACACTCCGTGGTTGATCTATAATAGCACAATTTTAATAGCTTACTAAGTGACGTCACAACTGGCATTACAACAATAAAGAAGAATAAGAATCTAAAACTGAGATCAGTTGAGTCCCAAACGTAAAAGTACTAAAAAGAAGTAGAGTAGCATTTTACTGAAAAGTGGCTTTATTCTGTCGAGTCGAACTGTACACACAAGTCACCCACAAATAATAAATAGTTTATTTTAAAGTAATAACAGCACCAGCAGTGAACGTGGTAGAACGTAAACACAGTAACAGGTGTGTGTGTGTGTGTGCGTGTGTGCTTATTAATCATTGAACATTTAGGCGAATAAAGAAAATAAAATAAAACACAATATTAACACATTATGGAAAATACTAAGTAATGATGCAATAATATACAAAACATTTTAGCCAAGTGATGCTCTCTTGTTAGATCTTGAAAAAAGTATAATGCACAAAAAAACCTTTCTTTATTTTTATTTATTATTTACTTCTTGGTAAAGAGCTGGTTCTTCACAGCTCTGTACAGACAAATGCATTCGTTCGTTTGTATTTTCTCATGTTTACCTGAACAGTTTGTGTTATTTATTTACACTTCTTGCCGTGTTGCTGTTTGGCTCTCGAGCTTTGGGTCCCGGTTCGAAGTGTCCCGTCCATCGTGGTGTCCACACACCCTCGCTCGTCCTCCGGAGGTTCTCACGAACTCTTCCATCCCTCATGAAGGAGTGTATGTCAAATGTTTGTTCGATTTAATGATTTTTTGGACCGGATGATTTCCCGTGTGGCGCCGCACCCTGGCAGGCAGACGTATCGCAGATTCCCGGAGGTCCTTGGTGACCCGTCCTGCCCGGTCTGCCCGCCTCACCTGTCTCGCCCGGATCTCCTGCTGCACCGTCACGCCCATCTTTCACGATGCCCTGTACTCCCGGGAGACCTGGAGAGAGAGAGAGAGGCAAAAAAGAGCTAACAGTTATATCCAGAGGTGGAGTGAGTACTCAAATATTACTCTAGTACTACTAGTACTCAAGTCGAGACTAAAAAAGTTAACTAGTACATATTACATATTTATACATAAACAATGTAAAAAAAGTATTATTACTAGTAAAGTTATGAGTCTTAAAAATCTACTCATGTTAAATGTTCAGAGTAGTGGTGGGATTCGATTAAAAATTTTAATCGAGTTAATTACAGGGTCTGTAATTAATTAATCGCAATTAATCGCAA
>JAOUQU010208634.1:0-14032 GCA_028566735.1 Ammoglanis amapaensis | reverse complement strand
TTAATTACAGACCCTGTAATTAACTCGATTAAAATTTTTAATCGAGTCCCACCACTAATATATATATATATATATTTACCCTGGAACCAAATTCTGTGAGCTAACAATGCTAAGCATTTAGTCGCCATGCCGCCTGTTATAACCATGCATTAATATGAATTATATATACACACACTAAATGATGTTCTCTGTTCCTTTTGCACAAAGCTACTTTTTACACTTTTGGCTTATAGATGCTATTTTCTGGTAGGTGCTGATTTATTGTTCTTATGATTTATGTATTAAATAATGACAATAAAGTTGAATCTGTGTATCGCTGGTTAGATGAGTGGAAGGGTGGAGAAATAAATGGATGGCTGGTTGCATGGTTATATGGATAGACGGACGGTTTAATGGTTGGATGATTGGACGGAAGCATTGAATCGATGGATGGATGGTTAGCTGAATGGATGAATACACGGACAAATAAACAGATCGCTTTATTAATCCAAAAGCAAAAGTCAAGTATGAATCAAATAATAAAACCTTCGTCTAAAAAGTTGCCTAGAGTTTATCCTTCTGCATTATGATTTTACATAAAAATGTATTTGTCAAAGCTTTGTGCAGCTTAGATTAAAGCAAAATGTAGGTGGGAAGTTGGATAAATCCTGTTCTCTTTAATCAAGGACAACCTTAAAGTTCATGAATAAAATGTGCAGATAAACCAGGCAGTACATTAATACACACCCAGCTTCTGAACAGAGCTTCTGATGACACCAGCCAAGCAACACTGAAAGGTTCGAGGCTGAAAGCTCCTTGTGTCTGTGCATAATGAAAGGATGATGGGGGCCGTGATCCGTTGCCGAGCGCTTGTCAGTTTCTCCGCCGTAGCTATGCACGAGGAACCATGTGTTTCCTTCGCAAGTTTAGAGAACTAGGCAAAGGGCTTTTTTTACCTTTAAAGAACCGGGCAAATTGTTAAAATCAGACATGGGGTGCGAGAGGCCGAGATGAATGTTTAACAGTATCACCAAGCTTCTTTCTGAGAAAGATTTCCCTGTTAATGCAGAGTGCAGGAAGAAAACTAAATGATTCCTGTTCCTCAGGCATTTAAAAAAAGTCTCCACAAAAAAGATGATAATTTAAGATGACTGACTTATTACATATTTCAGAATAACTTTGTATACTTTCATAATAAAAGGAAAAAGTTTTAGAATTTGTTTTATACATCAATTATTTGAACAAGAAACTTTTTTTGCAACGCTCATCTTACACCTTGCCTCAACAAGCTCAGCATTTTAAAATTAAAGTTTTTTTACAACCTCCATCTATTTATCTGTCTGATTGATTCGCTCACGGTGGCTTAGTGGTTAGTTCAATCATCTTACGGCATGAAACCTTAGGTTTGAATGCCATCTGAGGTAATCCTAGGATTTCTGTGTGCAGTTTGCATGTTCTCCTTACATCTGCATATGTAGGTAATCCGGTTTCTTTCCACAGTCCAAAGACATAAATCGGGTTATTTGGCGATACAAGTGTCACACCCTGATGCTAAATAGAATTAAGCGGTGGTAAAAAGTAGTTGATGGATGGATGGATAGTTGGATCACTACATTATTAAATAATTAAATATATCAAATATTTTGTTTCTAAGTAGAAACCTTTAGAAATACAGTGTGGCTTATGTATTGCTTGTATTTTTTCCATTATTTTTGATAACTGTACATTTTATACGTAACCTATTTGATCCTAAACCTGCCTTTTATCTAAGTAACTAAATATATAAATATATTTTAAAAAGCCGTGTCTCTTTGACAGGGACAGTGTAGCCTAGTAGCGTTGGGCTGGGAACCCAAAAGGTTGGGGGTTCAAATCCAGGCTCTGCTACACTCCGCTACACTGCTGGGTCTTTAAGCAAGACCCTTAACCCTGTCTGCTCCAGGTGCGCCGTACGTTGGCAGACCCTGCGTTCTGACCACAACTTCCAGACAAGTTGGGATATGCAAAATGAAACATTTCATTGTACTGTACATCTGTATATGTGTAATGACAAATACAATTGAATTTGATTTGAGCTCTTGCGGGCCGCAACAAATGACGTGCCGTGCCACATTTGGCCCGCGGGGCCTCGAGTTTGACACATGTGATATACAGCTATACCTGTAAAGAAAGGCAGTTGCAATTTAGGTACCTAGCAGTAATACAAGCATAAAAAGCATGAATATTTATAACATTTATAAAAGGATTTTCTACCAGCAGATGATCATTTAACAACTGTTGTGGGTTCTTTATTATTTTTCTACACTGCTATTTTTACGGAAAATCATGTTCACATGTTTTCATGCTATTTTTTTTTTGCATGTGAATAAGAATAGCATGGCATGTTTTGGTGCCACACCGAACACGTAACTCGCCTCTGCATCAGCCGTCAAAGTATAAATGTTCCGACAGACAGCTGTAACGGGATGTGAGTCACTGCTGTTACTGTCTCAGGCAAAAGAAAAAAAAACATGTCACTCACTCACTGACAAAGAAAAATATTTTATATACTTTTTTTTTGCATCTAGCGTCACTTATATTGAAATCTTACCATCTGCTGCCGTCGCCTTTCACACTTCCACGTATAAATCAATCAGAACACGGCATTTTATGAACCCTGAACGGGAGGGTCTTTCTGGAAATGTTAGATATGCAATGTATCGTGATTCTGTAATAATCCCATCAATAATAAAGACTAAAATAATTAATAATAAAACACTTTCAATAACAACTATCTGCTCCGGTGGCAGTGGGATAAATGATGCCAGCTTACTATTGATAGCTCACTAGTGCTATCAACCGATCGGCCATGATTAATTATGTCTGATTAGAGGAAGATTAGAGGAAGTTTGGGGGGGGGGTCGATGGGCGCGGTCCAATTTCAGGTCCTGTGATGGATTGGTGTTTGATCTAGGGTGTTATCGCTTTGATACTAAAGATTCCAGAGAAGATGGACCGACAACAGTGAGCAGGATAAGCCAGGTAAAACACTGCTCAGCCTGATGACGACAACAACAACAACAACAACAACAACAACAGCAACAATAATGATGACGACAACTATACTGATGATAATTCATCCATCCATGATATAGTTTTTTCTAGATCACAGTTAAATTTAGTTTAGGGTCACACACTTGGCGAATACACTAAACACCTGAAAATGTCACCAGTCTGTTTCAGGGACAAAGGCTCCAGTTTCCTCCCACAGTCCAAAGAACGCAAGTACAGTGAATTATTTACGAATATGTGATCAGTAATAATCAGTAATTTGAGATGTATAGTAATTAGACGGCAACATCCCAATAGATTAATAAATGTCTTTATTAGTAAACAAGAATAAAAATGAGAATTAAAGATTAAACAGAGTAAGTTCCCTCTTCCTACGTGAGCGCTAAATGACCTTCTGACCCATGGAGCATATCGTATATGTTCTCCACGATGAAGGGCACATCTGTAGCCCTTCCTCTAGTCTGTAGAATGAAAGGCTGGTTGGTCATGTTATGTAAGTTCCTTTTTTTATTCCAAATACTTCCTGTAAGGGCGGGTCAAGACTTTTTGATCTAGGTTTGATTCAGAGCCAGAGGACTGTCACGGTTTCTGCTATCAGAGCTGCAGCCGCCGCAGTGCTGTGTGAGGAATATTAATGACCAGAAGTGACCAGCACTGACACATGAGCTGGAACATAAGATGCTGTAATGCGGTCAGTGAACAACTGTACACATCTGTATAATCAGTTACAGTATCAATATTATTACTACTTTGTATAATTCTCAGTCAGCCAATACTACTGCAATGATACTAGCATTAATACTAAAATATATGGATTCTTTTTTTCTATTATGGATACTACTAATATTCTCAATAGATTTTATTATACTTGTGCTAGTACTTCTGATACTAGTACTTTTACTAAAAACACTACAATTACTAACTATTTTAAAATTACTTGTAGTATTACCAATAGTACTACTAATACTAATGATATTGATTCCACAGAAACTACAGATACTACTATTGCTCTCACATATACTACTGATACTACTAACATTAATACTACTATTGATTCCACAGATACTACTAACATTGCTTCCATAGATACTACTGCTACTAATACTACTTACACTAATAATACTATTGCTTCCACAGATAAAACTGATACTACTACTGATACTACTATTATTTCCACATATACTAATGATACTACTAACACTATTACTACTATTACCTCCATATATACTACAGATACGACTAACATTATTACTACTATTAATTTCACATATACTATTGATACTCCTAAAATTCATACTACTATTGTTTCTACATACACTACTGATACTACTACTACTACCTCCACATATAATAATCATACTAATAACACTTATACTACTATTGCTTCCATATATTCTATCAATACTACTAACATTTAATACTACTATTGATTCCATATATTTTACTAATACAACTATTGTTTTTACATATACTATTGATACTCCTAACATTAATACTACTATTGATTCTACATAAACTACTACTATCTCCACAAATACTAATCATACTAATAACACTAATACTACTATTGCTTCCATATATTCTATCAATAGTATAGTACTATCAATACTAACATTAATACTACTATTGATTCCATATATTTTACTAATACTACTAACATTAATATTATTATATTCCACAAATATTACTGATACTACTTTTACTACTATGACTTCCATAGATACTATTTACACTAATACTACTATTGCTTAAACAAATACTACCGACACCAAAACTGATACTACTAAGACTAATTGTAATCTCACTATTGCTAACTGATAATGCAGTTTTGTTTAGATTCGTTCTTCCAAAGGGAAAAGTAAAGCTAATGCATGATATGACAAAAACAACTTTTTGGAAAAGAATGTGTATGTGCGTATGCTGCAAACATTCATTCAGTCGTTTTAGTACAACATAATATGTTAGACTTTTTTTTTTTTAAAGCTAAGCACTTTCCATTCTGTCTGGTTTGATTTTATATCACAGGCATTATCACAAAAATAATTCTGAATCAAAATGTTTACAAGTAAACTTTAAATGATAAGAAAGTTTTAGCACGGATTTTAGAGAAAATCTTTCTGAAAAATTAGATCAGTTCAGAGCTTGATGGTCATCCCCTTAATGTGTTCGGGAAAAAATTTGGTACAGATTGATGGATCATTACATTACTACTACTGATGCTACCAAGGATACTGTTAACACTAATACTGCTAATTATTCCACACGTACCAGATACTATTACTGATGCTGCTACTACTATGACTAATGTCACTGATATAACTGATAATATTACTTATACTACTACTACTGATATTTTAGAAACTGCTAATATTATTACTGCTACTACTAATACATCTCTTAGCAAAGCATGTAATACTACTATTAGTGATAAAAACTATTATTACTCCGATTGGTTTGGGGTGCCCGGGTTATTTCCTGCAGCTCGGCAGGTCTTTTAATAAAGACTTGCCAATCACAATGAACTATTGTCAAGTGTGCTCGCTTTATTTAACAAGCGTTCTTACTGCCGTCTGTTTCATCTGCGTTTGCCTCAGCGATCTGCATCCAAGCTTTTTTGTGCTCCACATGCTGTATCCATGACTGCCATTTTAGGTGCCAGTATTTCTGGCCAGCATCAAGGCTGCCTATGCAATAGTGTGCTCCGACTTAGCTAGCATGCTGTTGTTTGGAGTTGGGCGTCACTATGCTTCTTTGCACTTGCCCTTAGGTTGGTTTATGCCATCTGGTGCACATTACTGCAGGTTTTATGCTGTGTTTGCGATTGGTTCACGGGCTTTCCACATGTTACCCAAGTCTGATGGGGACAGCAGGTAGGCTGGGCACATATATAGTGGTCAGTCGTGTACTTATCTGGGGAAAGGAGGTAACTTCATTTTGTCTCTGCAGCCCACAAACTGGATTTAGTTTCTGATTTATTTCTTATTTGTTTTTGGAGACTTCGGTATTCCCTTCATCGGCAGCCCTGGGGAATACCGCACCCTGGGACAATGTTCCTCAAAGGATTTGTTATGGTGTTGATATAGTGCGGTTGTCAGATGGCAGACTCTTGGTCGCATCAGCCTACAAGCAAATGGCTCTTTTATTCCCTCAAGGTTTCCGAATCCCAAATCTAGTTGGTTAAGACTCTGTGTCTTGTGCAACATGAGCTGGGTTAAATCTGCATCTGTGATTGCTTTGCAGTTCTTTTATGAGTTTATTTCTATTTAATATTGTTTAATACATGTATTATTTAAATGCTTACTCTGCATCCTCTCTCCCACATCATAACAATCGTACTAATAATTCCACTAGTACTACTACTTATTCCACAGCATAATAATGTACAAAAACTTTTAAAGTCTATGGTTTTCAGCATATATTAGGATATTTTAATTTAAGATTGTGACCTTTTTAGGTGTATCGGATCTTCCAATCTTTTCCAAAACCCAAACGTTAAGAATGTCAGTAACAATGTGCTGCACCATAATCAGGATGATTGAGCGGAGGGGAGTGGCTGCGGCGCTGGCATTTCAAACACAAGATAATCTGCATTCATTACGAGAAAACCGGAGACCCTAATTGCAGCCGGCCTCCTGTTTAAGAGCGGAACAGGGTGAACTGACTGAAAATTCTCGGTAAGAGGGCAGATGTCGATGACTCAGATATGTATTATGGCCAAAGAACATTAGGCGCATTAGACATGCCAACAGCTCAGCACGACTCTACAGGAAATGCTCGCTTAGGAGTATTAAACCAGAGCTTATTTTTTTGTTTTTGTTTGTTTTCTTTCTTTTTTTTAATTCAATACTTAATTGAATGTACAAATACCAGTCAACGTTTGGACACCATCTCATTCAATGTTCTTGATTTGATGTTTTGTTTTTGGTTTACATTGTACACACCTCCAGCTTTTGTAAGGATATTGTGGACAAAAAAGAGAGTAATCACTTGACCTAAATCCAGATCTAGGTACCTCTGGGAACTCTGGTGATGGTGAAATCTGGTGGTGGTGATGATGATTGAGAGAAAGCCAATACCAAAACCAAGTGTAGTGCACATTACAACTATTATCAAAGCAAAAAGTGACTACTCATAGAATATATATATATATATATCACACACTCCTTCAATAGCTTGAATGTCTTCAAGGCCAGCCATGGCCAAGGGTACAGGGCTAGTGATCAGATGGATGCCAGTTCAAACTTTGCCACTGCCAGGCTGCTGTTGTTGGACCCTTGACCCTATATTGTTAAGACTGCATAGTGTACCTGTGATGTATTTAGCTTCAGATATGTGTGGAAAAAAAATAAACATTGAATAGAAAGATGTGCACAAACTTTTGGCTGTTCCTGTACGAATGTCTGTCCTACAAGTACATCAAATAGCACTCATACCCACAACACATTAGAAGACCCAAAGGAAACTAAAAAGGACATGTGGCGAACACGCAATTTCCAAACAGAAAAAAAAAACAGGAATCAAAATTCCATAAACAACATTTCAACAGCAGTTGTTACATAATTAAATATTTCACTTTATTAATAATTCTGCGATTTTATCTAATCATTTAACAAGGTTTCTGAGCCGTCTGCAAGATTCCATGCACTACGGCTTAAAGGCTTATTAGAAAATGCCAGGAATGAGCAGCTGTACAGATGTTCTTAATCAATTAAAAAATATGCATCCAACTTTGCAGAAACGATTTGGCGAAGGTGCTTTCCTGTTCCAGCATGACTGTGTCTTTGTGTATAAACCAAACTCTGTAAAGACATCCCACTCAGCCGACATATGGCTACAGAGTCCCACAGACACACTTTAGAATCCCCTGAGAAGCCTTCACAGAACACTGGCTGTAGTTCTAGATTAGCAGATTAAATAGAGGAATAATAAATGCGGAATTATTACTATTATAGGATTTTACATTACAAAGCTAATTTTTTTTCTTTTTCCATTCATTCCGTTTCAGTTTTTTGTACATCAGGGAGAAAAAAATGTTTCCAAGATGTATCACAATGTACTTTGGATTAAAGATGACCGATACATCACATGTCCAGTGGGTCCTCATGGGCACCTTTATGCTACAGTGGTGATTAAGCAGGTCTTGCAGTCTTCAGATTCCTGCATGGAAACTGGTCTGCTGGGAACGATGGGTTGTGATAAATTCGGCCTGTTATGCTGACAGATAGAGGCATCGTTGCGTTTCTTTAGTGATGCATCACATGAGACACTGCTCTAGTCGTTATACCACTCCAGTGCTACATTGTTATAAAGCAAATACGTCTTTATTTGTGATGATTTAATGACTTTTCCTTATGCCAAAGAATTCAGTGGATTGTACACTAGACAGTAATGATGTCAATAATGGCGCGGGCTGACTCACTAACTTTCTTAATCGCTTATTTAATCAGGGTCACTGCTGGCAGGGTGGCTGCTGGAGCCTAGCTATCCTAATTTTTCAATAGGCACTAGGGCAAACAGAAACACCCTGGATAAGATGCCAAATCCATCACATATCAGACACACAAATACACACACATTAAACTATAGGACGATTCAGTGTCTTCAATTAAAAAGATAAAAAAGATATTCTAAAAGAAATTCATACAGACACTTGGAGAACATGCAAACTCCGAAAAGTTGGACCTATATGACTTATACTGTATTTATATGGCGACTGATCTCAGGACCTGCGTGATGTGAAGCGACTTGCTAATTATTACAAATACATTTATATAGTTACTAAAATAAGTGTGTGTATGTGTGTGGGCATTGGGGGGCAAAGGAAACTACCACAGACACTAGAAGAACATGCAAACTCCAAAAAGTAGGACCTAAATGACTGATATACTGTATCTATATGGGTATTGATCCCAGGACCTGCGTGATGTAAAGCGACATGCTAACTATTACACATGCATTTGTACAGGTGTGTGTGCATGGAAGAGGGGGGATGCAAAGGAAATTAACACATACACATACACACACACACAACACAAAAGCAACAACATTAAGAGTTTTCACTGTATAAGTTCATAAGACGTGCTGAACAGAAACTAGAGAAGTTCTACCATCTCTTTGTGGCTCTGAGGGTAATGGGATAATCCATTATGTAGCAGCATAAGAGCTCATACTGGTCATGCAGTTTATAATCCTGTATTATTAACCAGCACATCTCCAGGGATCTCGGACGAAAAGCTATTTCCATCTTGGCACAAGCTCAAGACACGCAGAAAGAAAGCACCGTGGGGATTCATCTGAAAAGCAACTGACACGTGTAGTAGCTGGCCCACGGTTCTATTCCATTTCATTTAATGAAGTCCTTTTACTGTAAGAAGAAACTGGCATTAATCTCTGAGTAGTCAAACAGTTTTGATCACAATTTATTCTCAGCTATGGAATGGCATGGTGGCTCAGTGCAAAAAGGTTCTGGGTTTGATTCCCAAGCGGAGCGGTTTAGTAACTGCGTATCCTGTCATGAATGTAACCAAAATGTAAAACATATGTAAATATTCTCAGTAACCTTACACCATAATCTAAGAGCCAATTAAAGCAAGCACATTTGTATGTGCTAGACAGAGACATGGCTTCACTATGTGATAATCTGTTGATAGAATAAGCAAAAATATAAGTACATATTACAATTTTGAATACTCTTTTCATTACTGTGTTATTTTAATACACTTATGCCCAGTGCAGTGGGCATCTCTGAACATGGTACCCCTGAGAATTCTCATAATTAATAATAATTCTGCTCCACTAAATCATTAATTACATAATAAATAAATATTCTATGCAAAAATAATAAATGAATAGAATAACCAATTAATCGCAAAATAATTAACCGCACAATTACAAATAATACTTGAACTAAATTAACGGAATAATTAAATATTTAATAATATAAAAAAATAAATACACAAGGTAGAATTAACACAATTGCATAAATAAATGAATACAGTAAACACATAAATAACAGAATAATCGAGAACATTCTAGCATAAACAATGGTATATATTAATAAAAAAAATGGAGCAGCATTAAATTAATAAATAGTAAATACGAACTAAAAAAATGGAGTAACATGCAAGAGTAAATGTAAAAAAAAAAAAATAAAGAACATTTTTTATGCTAATGCTTTTGGGAGAAAAAACATCTGTAAACAAAGGCTATAATTTAGGCTGTCAATTAAAGGAGAAAGTCTTAATTAAATCAAAGAAGAAGAGTTTGGGTGATATTTAATAACACATTTACAAATGTGTTGTCTCTGTCGTTGTCTTAGCAAGAAACACAGATGTTCCAACGTTTTTGGAGTTCTGTAAAAAAAAAAACAGCTAATTTAAAATAATCTTTGTTTATGGTTTCTTTCATTTCGCGTAACTTAAATGCAGTGGTGTAAAATGTGTAAACAAAGCTTTAAAATTGATTTTAGGGATGGTTTATATTTGCTATGTACTGACACTCATAGGATGATCTTATGATCTTATGATGATCTCTGTGTTCTCCTCAGATGATTCATTAAAGTCCGTGACCGACTCAGGTCTGTCAGTGGCCCAATGTCATTCTGACACTCCATTCTGCAACTACAATCTTCCACCTCGGCCCCGGAGAGGACGAGCCAGCCGCGGGGCTTTCAGTGTTTTTTTTCTTATTTCTTCCTTCTTGTGTCACCGCTGTCAAAGATGTTCAGGATGTTACCCGAAACATTTGTAGCACCTTTCGAGTGAATGAAACACCATTATTTGTCAAAAACTGGAGCGGCGACGAGGGCCGTGGTTGACAGGCTGTGGGAGAAGCTATAGTTGTGCTTGGTGGGAAGGTCATGGAGACGATAGGGAAGACGGTGTGGAAATAAATCGCTCGCCGGTGTATGAATCATATAGCATACATAATTTGGTTTAAAAAAAGAAAGTAAAGATTTGGGGTAGAGAGGTGGCATGGGATAGACTTGGGTGGTGGTGGTGGTTTGGGATCTATTTTTAAGTAATCTATTTTTAAGTGGCACTATGTTAGTGTATATATTTTAGATGTATTGTAGCTGTGTAAAAAAAACTATTTGAAAGTAACAAGTGTTAATAAGTCAATAATAAATAACTTAAATGTAATTAGTGTGTAATATTATAATTTCCGTCACTTTTTTGTTTTGTATCTGTTAATGTTCTTAATTATAAAGAGAGAAAATGAACATTTTGGTGGTGGATACCAGTATTATTCCTGTCCCTACAGAGCATTATGAGCACTGATAGGTGTAATGCATACAATTAATTATCTCTCCATCACAGTGAGATATATTCAACAGCTAGTAAACATTTTATCCTCCTATAATTTGATATTAAAATATAAAAACTGCAGCACTTCTGGTGCATCTACAGTGGTCAGTTTTTATCAAATGTGGATGAAGGAAGAAAGACGGTTAAACCAGTGACAGGATCAAGGTCAAACCTTCTACACCTCAAACTGAGGAAGTGATTACTGGTTATGATAGAAATATGTCATATACAGTACAATACAGTAGCAGGCAACAACACAATATTAGGTAATAGTGTTAAGAGTATCGCTCCAAGTATCGATAGTATTGATGGCAACGTTGGTAATAATATTGCAGCTTGAAGTTTCAATTATAAATCGATCAAGATTGTCACTGTTGGGCTCTTGAGCAAAGCCCCCTTAACCATTTTAGTGATTAAACAGTTTACTGACACAATATTGTAATTCGCTTTAAATAAAAGCGTCTGCTTATTACTTTAAATGTAATATTAATGTTATATTGTAAACTCTGACATTTTTTCCTGTCATGAATGTGCCGCCTGTCTGAGACCCCCTGACAAATCCCCCCATCCACATAGACACTTGTTAGATTAAACTGATTTACATTGAAGTAGAGAAGATAAAGTGGTTTTAAGTCTTGCCCTGCCTGTGAAAGCACAGCTAAAGTCATCTTTTGGTGGTTTTCTTTTTAATGAACATCAGAAAGTCATTAAAATTCTAGAAATAAAGTCAAATCGAATCATTTTGACATTTTATTCACTTTGTTTACTTATCAGTTAGCATCAGTATTGGCAATACTAGCCTTGCTTGTTCCCTGCTACTGTATTGTACTGTATATGACATATTTCTATCATAACCAGTAATCACTTCTTCAGTTTGAGGTGTAGAAGGTTTGACCTTGATCCTGTCACTGGTTTTCTTTCTTCCTTCATCCACGTTTGATAAAAACTGACCACTGTAGATGCACCAGAAGTGCTGCAGTTTTTATATTTTAATATCAAATTATAGGAGAATAAACTGTTTAGTAGCTGTTGAATATATCTCACTGTGATGAAGTGATAATTAATTATATGCATTACACCTATCAGTGCTCAGAATGCTCTGTTGGGACAGGATAAATACTGGTATCTACCACCAAAATGTTCATTTATTCTCTTTATAATTAAGTAAATTAACAGAAGTGATGAAAATTATACTATTACACACTAATTACATTTAAGTTATTTATTATTTGGTATCATACAACACTAATAGGTAGTCATAATGCTATGCCAGATTCTCATCCCATACTTTTCAAATGTGTATTTTTATATATTTATTTATTTTTCCTTTTTGTCCTTTTTATTAATTTTAGAAGACAAACTATGGCTCAGTCTTTCATAAGACTTCCAGTCATAACACCTCCTTTTTCACACATATAAGAATTGCTTGGTTGTTTGTGAAGGAACTCGCACCTCATGCTGTGGTAAAGGTCAAAGCGAAAGCTCTGAGAATAAATATGAGCCTAGTGACCTATGTGAAGCTGCAGAACATCCGCAGCCAAACAGCCACTGTACATTAGAACGGAAGTTCACTAAAGGTCACATCTGGCGCTGTAATTATTTTACGTTTTAATTTAAATGTTCTTTTTCTGAGCAAATATCAAGGAGTCATTTCATCTTATTTAAAACAAACAGTATGAGTTGAGATGAGAGTAGAAGCCGGTGGTAACCAGAGTCCAGAGAGTCAAGTTTGAATCTGATGGTGCTGTATATGATCTGTACATCATCATCCTACAATTTTGAGAAGAAGTTGTGTCTAAAATGTTCAATTTTCTTTAAAGGTACCTAGTAAGGCGCCTTTAATGCTGAGTGTTAATCTGACTGACACAGTCAACACTTGCGTCCAACGGTTTCTTTGCACTGGGCATTTACTGCTATGGGCTAATGTGAAGATCTTGTCAGATGTCAATCAATTATCATAGATGTTGAATGTGCATAAAAACGCATGAGTGTTATTTACAAGTGTAAATTCCGACTGTCAATGACAGTTAAACTCTTTTCAAACCACAAAGATAGATGTTAGCCCGAGGCTAGCTTAGCAAGCATCTACTATAGTAGAATGTTTTATTAGAATCCTCTCCACTGAAGCAGCTGACAGTGATAAAAGGCCAGTTTAGACGTATTTATATGCAGAACCTTTGCATCGACGTGAAATTCCTCCGCAGAGTCTCTGCGAAGCCCGATGTGCACCTCCAAAGCATAATAGTTATCGAAAAGATTCAGTGTGCACAGTTGTAAATAAAGTGTTAGCTCAATGCATATGTCGGTGCCATAAACACCAATGTGACAGAACCTTCTAAAAACTTGCACCCCCCTCCCCTCCCCCAGCATTGTGGCGATGATTTTTTTCGGCAATGCATATAAGACTTAGACACAGAACTATAAAAGGAAAACAGTGTTATTAAGGTGACTGCGTAGGGTCGACACAGACATAAAAATCAGCTGTAATACTGATAATTAAATGTACATCAAGCTTTTCTATGTTTTTGTTCCATTCTTGCTTTGTTCAATCAAGAGATTTTTAGCATTTTCACAGCCCAGCCAGTTGTAGTCTAGTGGTAAAGCTACTGCACTAGTAATCAGAAGGTTGCAAGCACAAAGCCCTTAACCATCAATTCCTTAAACTGTATAATGTATCTTCACTGTAAACTTGTTTG
>JAOUQU010208525.1:0-14035 GCA_028566735.1 Ammoglanis amapaensis | reverse complement strand
ACACACACACACACACAAAAGTATTATGAACCACTTTTTACCTTTATCACACACACACACACACACAAAAGTATTATGGACCACTTTTTACCTTTATCACACACACACACACACACACACACACAAGTATTATGGACCATTTTTTACCTTTATCTGAACCCGGCTGTAAAAAAAAAAAAATTGGAAGTAAAAGTCTGTAGTAGTCAAAAATTTTAAATGGCCAAATCAAATCCATCTCAAAAATCATTAAATTTATTTCCTAATCCCACCATGTGATTCTTTTTTACTATCTATATAGTATCATATATTGTCCCCAATCATTAGACTTAATCCCGTTTTTTTTCAATGATTTCTGCATGTCATGCATGATTAACCTCCAATAAGAAACATTCTTATCAGATTCCCAAACCACCTCAACTGGCACCTCTCCTCAAAAAGTAGAAGCCATTCTACTCCAAGATTCTCACCCGATCACAGAGAGCATGGTCAGCAATTCCATCAGGTGTTCCCTGACCATTCCAGACAAATAATCCCTTCAGCAAGTTCTGGGTCAGCCATGGAGCATCCTCCCAGTCTGCCGCCCAATGAACAACACACAGAAGCTTCACAGTAGCAATATGGTGAACGTCCACCCATCTTTGTCCCTTGAAATGTAAAGCACAGCCTTCATTTGGGACCCCCAAAGCTTTTCAGAACATCCAAGAGATAATATATTTCAAGTGGATTTTAGGTCTGGTCAAAGGCTTTTTTCCCCATTTGCAGGACCAGGAACTCCATAAAGGAAAGGCATGTAGGAGTCAGCCTAGTCAGATGCCCAATATACTCACAGGTTTGACCACAAGCTTTTCCCTGATCATTGATCAGAAAATCAGAAATATTTATATTTGACTATTAATGAGAGCTTTGCTTAATGGCAGAGTTTCGTTTACCACTTTGGTCAGAAAAAATGACCTCATCACTGCCGAGACTATTGTGATTATGCTTTTTTTTAAAACAATATTTTGGAGAAGCATTTCACCCTATACATGGGGGGGAAAGCCCTGTTAAGGCTGGTCATGAAAATTTTTACTATTTAAAACATCTAGTACAAATGTTATGTTGTGTAAGAAGTACGTGAAGCATCTTTGATCTATTTTGTCGACTGTTCTGCTTTCCTTTGCTACATAGTGCTGAGAAACAAAGGACATGAAATGGTGAATTAAAGGATAACACACACACATTGAAATAAACTGTAAGTAGAGTTCAAAGTACAGTGTTCAATTCTCTTATCTCGGCGTCAATCTACAAACACGTGGCTCTGGCTAGAATTCAGCTAGAGTTTCCACAATCAAAGATATAAACATCACAACAAAGTTTCAGAACTAAACTGGTAGTTCAAATCGCATCTACTAGTTTCGACCCCATAAAGCATTGAGCCATTAATCCTACTCACTATTACGAGAAAGTTTCTCCTCTAATCCTGTATTGAGATAAGGTACTTCTCAATCAATAGAGGCGTTTTTAGTTTGTAGCCAAATGACTCATCTAGTAGCCATCTGGAATTGATCGGTAGCGTCTGCTCTTACAACTGCACCCCTGTTCTGTTTTGCCCCGTGTTAAGCCTCCTTTTCAGACTGCCGCTCATCCACAAATGTGCCGGGTCAGCAAGCAACATTATAAACAAATCACTGCTGTATCCCTATATCTTCTGCATTTAGAAATCCCAGTCACCAAACTAAAAAGTGTCTTGTGCGTTTTACGAGGTTACTGACTGACCAGTATTGATTGGCCTGCTTCCGCCTATCACATGATAGCAAGCACAGTAAACAGGAGCGCATTCCTAAACAAAATCAGAGGCATTCTCACAACTAGTGCTGCCAAGCACACTCTGGACAGTTTATTTCCTTTCATCCCCACAGGGATGAAGAACAGCTGTCCTAACAGTGGGATTTCACTGTCCCGCGTCCCAGAGCCTTTAGAGACTGGACCCTGGAGCAGACTTAGCAAAGGTTTCATTTATACCACCAACTCATATGTATAATAATTAGCTAAACAGACAGATCCGATACTGATCCTAAAATTTACATCAGTGAGATATAATAATATTAGGACCACCCACCTTAGAATTCAGCTAGCACTCCAGCATTAACATTGGTTCAAAAATTGGCTGGACACAAAGAGCCAATGCACTAGACAGTGCCTGCAGCAGAAACAAATTGTCACCACATGGAAAAAGACCAAACTAAATAGGTGGGGACCACGATTAGAAGACTGAGGTATATGTACAGAAGTAGACGTGTGAATCCTCAAAAACAGAAGGGGAAAATGTTTAAGGGACCCTGCACACGTCAGAAGGGTGTGGAGCAGGTGAAAATACTTCTCCAAAACCACCAGAACCCATCAGCAGTGCATGACCAACTGGCAATAGTAAATCAAAGCAAAAAGGTACATACATAAAAAGTTATTTGATATCTAGCACAAAATACAATATTTTTGTACATTGCCGGTCACAAAACAAAAAGGTCTCTTTAGTTCAATCACAGAAGAAGCTAATAAATAATTATACACATTTTACCCAACAATATCACATAGTCAAGGACCTCTGTTGGACCAGACCTCAGAGTGACTGACTTCACATTTGTCTCAGCTTTCATTTAAACAGGAAGTGCTCTACTCTTAAATGCTTCATTCTGTGCTTAAAAGCTGACTTTATAGGCAAATCGTTTCCGGCAGCTGAGTAGATAATGACGTCTGCTTTAATTAGTCATAAGGCTTCTGTTGCACCCAAGTGAATTATAACAGACGCTCGCACAGTGTGCTACCAATTTTACATGGTCACTATAACTATAACCTTTCCGAATGTTTTTAATCAAAGCATAATCATAATGCTCAGAGTGAAATCTGTCCATGCACAAAGGTTTTATGTATGTAATATAATAATGCAGCAATCAAAGTAAAAACGACAGTAAACAATGTGATTACACGCTACAAACTTTCACCAGCATGCTATGTCATGTCTCTGCTGACAAAGCAAGCCTAGCATAGCTACGTGGCGTTCTGCACAGAGCAGCACGTTATAAGTACTGAAGTGCTGAATCATGGAAAACAAGGAAAGATTCGCTAGATGACTAGATGACGAAATGACTCATTTTCATGATGGGCTCTATCAACAATCACACACAGGTAAACAAATAAATAGTAAAATGTTTCACTTGCGTTTGTAAACTTTATTATATCAACTATATCTCAAAAGGTCTGACTCTGGAGTTATTAAATACAGATTTCCACATACTTAATAATAATTCCTACCAAGTATGTAAGATATTCTGTGTGTTTCAAAAACCTAGTGAGACCTAACATAGATGCATCCCAAGTGCTTTCAAGAAGATCTTCTGAATTGTTTGATGCCCTCAAATGCTGCCTAGTAGAAAACTTGACTGAATAACGAGGGCGAGAGCTAACAAAACTAACAAAAGATTATTTCATAAGATATTATCATTTAGGATGAATAGCATCTTTCTAAGTAAAGAGACTTTATGCCAACTGTCCAAAAATATTGCTGCAAGACGAAACCAGACAAGTTTGTTCATCCAATAATAATAATTATCTAAAAAAGTTAAAAAATAATACGTTGTAAATCTGTAACGCTGTGTTGACAGTAAGCATGTCCTTGGTTTGATTCCCTGCATGGAGACAAAGAAGTGAAGTGGGGGTGAAGATTTGGCTGCTGGAACCTGGGGTGTTGAGCAAAAAACAGCGGATTTGTTCTCTGTAACCATGCACCACAAATCAGTTAAAAATCGGCTCGCCATTCATGTTAAACACTCATTTTTAACAGCCACGGGGACTGCTGTCGTTTGTTGACAAAGTTGACAAATTAGGCTTAATTTGAAATAGCTTTGCGTAGTTTGTACCATAGTAAAAAATAACAATCAAGCACAACATTTTATTTTTAATGATGAATAAATGAATCAGATAAAACTGTCATAATACATCTTTATTTTAATTTTGTAATAAAAAACAGAAAAAAAATCATATTATAGAATTGTGGACAGAATGAATCAGTAAATCCCAATTGAAAGTTATCACAATAGTAAAAATAGGAAATCAACGCTCCAAACATTCCACTAATGCAATAACTCTGCTATGGGTCAGCAGTTAGCAGAGCCTGATACAGACGAAATTGGTCACTACTCTGCTGGATGGAAAAAGGCCAGACTAATTGGAGGTGTGGTTGGTGTACTCCTGCTAGAAGCCTGAGACATCCACGAAAAAAATAATCAGTGCATGACTCTCCATGGGTGTGACTGGCCTCACAATCAAATCCACTGATGTATGGACAAGTACAGCTCCTCGGACATGACAAGGGTCCCCAGCAGCGGAAAAAGGAATGCAATTCCTTTAAATACAAAAGCAAAAAATTGTTTAGAAAAAAACATATCCGGAAGGAAAACTTCAGGCATTCAGTGCCCCAGTGTCACACGCTCTGGTGAATAAAGTTGTGGAAGGATGAAGCACAGTCATGGTCAGCCAATCGCTAGACCCAGAACACCAAGTGAGAACCTCTGGAATGTGACTAAATACTGATAAATACTAGGACCCATGCTAAACAATATAACATTAGTAACATTACATGAGTTACATATTTTCCCTAAATATGAATGATGAATGAGAATATTCTTGCAATTTGCCCCAATATTGAAGCACTAAAGTGCTTTTGAGCAAAGTACGTAACCCCTAACTGGTCCTCTGGCACTGTGGCTAGGGTTTTCCATTGGGCCGGGCAAGTGTGCTCACTGCTGCCCCATAGTGTGTATTCACAAGTGTGTGTAAATGGAAATGGAAATGTAAATTTCACTGTGTGAAATTGGTTCAAATGCACAGGGCTGTAAAAAGGATTCTAAATATGAGGCCCGTGTGAACTAAATCCAACAGATGAGCTACAGATGGGACCAGCACACTATTAGGATGATCGTCATCGTGATGGATCATTGTACGTTGGGATATTTAGTAATGTTGTAGGTGCTCGTATCTAGTAATAACCATTTGTAGTCAACTAGAGAAGCAACTATTTATGTTTAGAGCTCACAATCCCATTTTATTCAGCCGGGCTGGACTTTGCACCGTCTGCTTATTGCCTCAGAGTGCCTGAGCAAAGCAGCCAGCATGTGTCTAAAGGGTGATCAAGCCCAGCGAAATGCTGCTAATCCAACTGCTACACTGCACTTAACCTAATGCGCTACGAGGAGTCCAAAGTGCTTAATGCAAACAGAGCTTAATCAGGGCTTGAAATCTTTAGTAGATAAAGCAAATGCAGGTTATTACACAGCTCTGCAGATTTGATCGAAAAAGACAGCTGCTCATATCAGTCTTATTCTCTTTAATCTAAAAACATTTACAGAACTGTAACAGAAGTTTACAGTTTTTGTATCATTATAAGACAAAATAATAAATTAATCAACTAAAAACCTTTGGTGCCTCGCTGAAATAACCCACCAGTTTAGAACTGGTAAGATTCTAGACTAAGCAAGTGAATAATTGTATTAAGCTGTATTTAATATCACTGTATAGCATGACGAAGAGTCCTTTCTAGTCCAGTCTGTGTTTGACACCAACGCACTAACTAGAACAGAATTCTGTGTCCCTGCTCCATCCTACAATCAAGTCTGAATTAATCAGAGCCAGAAGCTGAAGGAGGAGTTGTGGGTGGAGGAAGTTACAGAAAAAATTCCCCAGTGCTGGAAAACAGAAAAGCTTTTCACTGCTCCAGACAGAATTAGTCAGCTACAGTTGCCACAGCTTTTTACAGAGAAACAGAGCGAGCCTGGCAAACCATTAGCAATCTGTTCATTCCTCCAAAGTGAGTGCTCAGAGCTTAAATGTTTTTCTCTTAACAAACAGAGATGGACAGGATGGGTGGGTCTGATGCAGGAGACCACCACTGGGAGCAAATCTATTTTCTCTCAACACTGATGACAGAGCCATCCTGACAGGAAGTAGCATAGCACTGACAAACGTCTAGTCATCTACCATTTACTTTGGAGTCTTTTGTTTAAATGGAATTCCCATAATTTGAAAAAAACAAGACTCAAGTCAATTACATTTATATAGCACCTTTTTCTACCAGACTATAACAAAGCAGCTTTACCAAGTTAAAGAACCTCAGCATGGACCAGACTGGAACACATTTATCAAATCGTAATGAAAAAACTGAATTATATTGACTAAATATTAGTGAAAACTAGCATTAACACTGTAAACAGTGTTATTGTCCAATCTCTAAAAAGACTCAAGACTACAGCCCCCCTAATTATTACAGCCTACTTAAAATGGAGAGTGAGCAGGTAACATAAGACATCAGCAGCAACCACATCTACAGTCATCAAACCTGCGCGGTCAGTTAGAAGAAGTAGAATAACATCAACCTGACATCCATGATCACCAGTAGAGCTGGGCGATATTGGGGGGAAAAAAAATTCCCACATTTATCGGCGATTGTCGATTACGGTTTTATTAGTTCTTGCAAAACAACGAAAAAATAGTTTAATTCGTTTTTGTTTTTATTTAAAAGGAAAATGTAAATGTGCCAAAATAGTACAACAGCACCATCAAGAGCTTTTAAACTTATTTCTTTTATATTTATTTTCAAGGGATTCAAACGTATTAGAAACCAATATATTAAAAAAAAAGAAAAGATATTTTTAAACAACAGCAAGAATCTCCCATCAATCTAAAAATAAAAAACTATGTACATCACGGCCACATAAAAACAACAAAAAATCTGGTAAATGTCGTAAATGCTGGAACAGATTTGTTGTGCTGCTACTTTTCGTGGCAACCGACTTTCGACACCGTCTACACCAGGGGTCACCAACCTTTTTAAAACTGAGAGCTACTTTTGGGGTACCAAAAAAGGGCGACCAATTTGATTTGTAACCTTTAATTACATGTTACTATTAATAATTACGGCGACACGATGGCTAAGTGGTTCAGCACTAACCCTCACAGCAAGAAGTCCCGGGTTCGACTGTGTAAAAACCCACCCACACAGAAACAATGAGAACATGCAAACTCAGAAAGGACCTGACGCACCCCATCATCCAAACTAGGAACTTCTTATTGTGATGTGACAGTGCTGCTCAGCTGCCATCGCAAAAAAACAAAAATATGACTGCTAATGTTATTTACACAATGGTCCCTCATCTGGATTAGCAGTAAAACGATCAATCAGCCTATCAGGCACCTACATACACACATAACAGGCTGTGTTTGCCTGGTTTGGGGATGCTCGATGCCCCTGGATAGATTTGGTTTCCTGTCTGGGATGTGTTACCACACACTTTGTGACCCTGCCCATAAGGAATCGGTACTGAGCATGAAAACTGGGGTAAATTCAGTAGTTACGGTATTGAACAATTAACAAGATGGTTGCCAGTTCAAGCTGCCACTGTTGGGCCCCTGGGCAAGGTCCTTAACCTGATATAAAAAAATCATGCTTTCGATATAGATATAACATGTAATATAGATCACTAAATTGATTCTGCAGCACACAGCCATTATTTTTATGTAGGTGAATTGGATCTTGATAGGAATTGCTAATTGCAGAACTAGACCAGATCATGCAAGATGATCAGACAGACATGAAAAACCACGCATGTGTTTCTCCAATCCTTTGTTTAGGTTGTTTTTCTTCATTCCCACCCTGTTTGTGGAGTCTTTACTTGGCATCTAGGTGTAGTTTTAAGATCTAATGTTATTTATGGGGTTTAAACAAAGCTCATGTGCAGTTCACCAAACAAATAAATAATAAAAAACACTGCTGTAGATGTCAAGCAAGGTTATTTGTTGGCGTCTTGCACATTCGACCTCTAACGTCACGTAAAGTCTGGCGACTACAGACGGACAGTGACGTCACCGCCCGGGCCCACCGTCTATGTCTCGTCGTATAACCCAATCCCTTATTCCCACATCTGGCTGGAACATCTGTCCGACATTCCGTCTAACGAAGAATCGCAGTTCTGCAGCATTAGCAGGGCTGAGTCGAGCAAAACAATCGTCCGACATTTCCAGACGCGAACCCGTCCGTAACGTATTAACCGCGTCCACGAGAATAACGTCTCCCATAACGATTACAGCTTCATCAGCGGCGCGTGCACTGACCGCACGCGCTCAATATCAATCACAACGGTGAAGGCAGCCATTTATTATGCGCATCTTCAAATCACCTCACATACGCCGCCCATCCCCCGGACCGCGTCATGAATCATTTCCCATGACACGAAAAACAATAAACGGTGAGATATCGGATAAAAAAGAGGAACTCACCTAGATAATACTGAGAAAGTGCAGTGACGCGGTTCTATCTGGTACCACAGCAGGTGCAGCGCCGCTAACAGCCTCACGCGCGCACACAGATACACAAACACACGCAGCGACCACGCCCCTTTTATATCTCTCACCCAATCACAGGCGAGAAGCATCGCGCCGCTTTGTTGCATCGCCACGGTACAGGATGGAGGCCGAGCGAAGCGTCCAGAACAGTGTAATTAGCCACTGAGGAAATGAAAAGTAGTCATTTTAACCAACAAACCGCTTATTAGTGCTGAAATGGTTTTAAATAGCTCTCAGTTCTGTAGAATTAAGTTGAAGACTCGATAAGTCCAATAGTTTCGAGCAATGTTTATCTAATTTACATTTACAAACGTAAAGCCAAGACATTCAAGTGGTTGCCTACCCGTGGGCTACATTATTGAAGTATTCTATGGCAATTATTTTATTCTGTGTCTTCATTACTAGAACAAACTCTTTGTAATTAATAATAATTAGAGAGGCTGATTTATCTGATTTACTCATTGGCTATGTTAAAAAACGTAGAGAGCTATGAGCTTTCGATTAAGTCATGGCTTTATAAGGCAGGTTATTCAAACACTACTTACACATCACGATGCATCAGGTTTCACTACCATGCTAACAGGTAGCATAATGCCATTCAAAACAAGGAAACGAAGTGGCACAAGCACGAACATCTTAAACAAACTCTTACCAAAAGCAACTAAACTTCACTGACAGCCACAAACTTGTAAATAAATCAACTAAAAGGACTTTATATAGATTACACATTTATTACCATGTAATAAATTAACTTTACAAAGCTAGTTCGTTTTTTAAATAGTTTTTTCGCTGTGAATTCTGGGATTGACTTACTGAATGAGTGATGGTTCTCTGCTGAATTTTTGATATACTAGTGTAATAAGTCAAAGTAAAAAGTACAAAGTAAAAATAAAATAAGTTGACATGTTTCGCAAGAATATTTATTTTTTAAGAATCCTGTTCACACTATATACTTTTTTTTACAGTTTACATTTATCTACCATTTTGTTGGTTTCCACAAAAACAATATTGAAATTTCATACAAAACATCCCTAGATTTATTTCATTTAAAATTTTCATATTGTGTGGAATTTGGAATCACAGGTAAATTTTCTTAATAGAACAATGTATTCCTAATAACAACTAGTTAATGTTATGCTGGAAAATTATGCTGGAACACATTAATTGCAAACACAAAGCAGATACACATGATGTTCAGTAGTATTTTTATTACTTAATTACATTTTACTGTAGTCTCAGATGTATAACCTACCGATACAATCATGTAGCTGTACTGTTATCATTACATCAAAATAAGTTATTACCACAGTGTATATAATACTGGAAGTAAATTTTGATAATTAAGAGGAATGATTAACAAGAAGGGAACTTCCTATCTTTTCTTCAGATGCTTTCGAGTACTTGAGAGGCTTTTTTCTTTTAGTAGCAGAGCTTGTTTTTACTTTCTAAAAGTTTTTTGAGGAATGGTAATATTAACTTAGTTACCAAACACGTTGCAATATTTGGTGCTAAATAATTATACTAAAAAATATACATCAGCTCTATAATACAAAGAAAGAACACAAAGACTTAAATCTTTAGATTAAAAAACTTATTGATTAAACATTTTATATAACAATTTCAAGACTAGACACACAGAACTTTATTATTACCCCAACATGCTTAAAGTTAGTTGGTTGTAGCCAACTGTGTGCATACTGCCCCTGTATCTCATTTATCAAAACCTGGGGGACTTGAGTGTGTTAATTGTTCTGTTAAGAAATGAGGAGCACCAATGTTCGTGTTGTTTTGTTGTTGATTTTTACATAGTGTTGAAACATATTACTCTCTTTATTAGGCACACAGTAACAGTACGCAAACTGAACTCGGTTGCTTGTGAAAAAACTCAATTAACCTTCAATGTATAGTTAATGGAGTACAGGGTAAGTTTCAGCACTTAAAGTGCACTTTACTTAAACTTACAACTGTTCAAATTGCAATGGAACAAAATATGGTAATCTGTAAACTGCTTTCACTAATATTTTATTAAAAACTAGTTTTACTTGTTTATATATGCTAATTCATTATTTCATTGCACTATTATGGGCTGGTGTAAAAGGAACATGAAAATTTATTTGCATAATCAAATAGTCCAAGAGTTTCAGGATGTTATTCAATGCATGGTTGAATAAACTATGCCCATAGCATAACATGGCATTAAAAACACTGATATCATTCTGTCCATAATATGGACTCTCATAGGCCAGGCTATGGAATACTTAAAATTACATTGTCAGGAAGAGTACAGTAACAGTTTCTTACTATATCTACAGATACAAGTAACAATCCAATGTCCAATGTCAACGGTATCAAGAAATGTCACCTTAGAGCACAGTGTTAGCCATCTTACAGTGTCTTTGGACTAGACAACTTGAACTTTTGGTTGATAGCCAAGAGCTATATCCACTAGGCTACATTGTCCATCATATATGCATACATGCATGTATATTACAACAATAGTCTATCTTTGCTAATCTCAGCTTGTGGGTCAGCCATTGTATGGCAATTCTGAGTAACTCCCTCAAGAACAGCCTTAACCTTTCAGTTGATACTCCAAAGCTCTACCCATAAGGCCCATACCCATAAAGCAAGAATGCAGTACCAGTTCCAATTAAAAATTGCTTGTGACAGAAATAGTAGTGAGGATTTCCTGAAATTAAGTAACACAAAAATAAAAAAAAACGTCAAAAATCGTTTTTACCTCGTATCGTTTTTACCTCGTACATACAAAAACTGCTTTTGATACCCCCCCACCATTCCCAGTCGTTCATAATCAAAAGCAAGTCAACCAATCAGTGTGAAGTGATTGAATCACATTAACAAGGTTGCCAGTCAAGACCAAATTTACAGCAAAAAACTGCAAAACAACACATTTTAAATCACCTGCCCTAACATAGCTTTTTTGAGAGGTTTTTAGGAAACTTTTGATGCAATACAGACCCAACCAAAATGTTGTTGTCTATATATCATACCACACACTAAGAATAACTACTGTAAACTACTATATATATTATAATAATGAGCTTGAATCATGAAGTTTGGTTTGTTCTGCATAAATGTGTTAAGATTATGCATAATTGAATGAAATGAAAACATATTAAATATTATATTTTGAAACTACAATTTCTTATGTGTATGATTATATATGGCTAGGTCTAAATGATTATACAATATGTCTTAGTATTTACCACTCAACTTTAAAATGTAGCTGATATGTTGAACTTTGTAAAATCTAATTTTAATTATTATTTAATGAAATTATAATTTACTGTGAAAAATAAGTGTAATGCATTCAACATCCTGGATCAGAGGCGTGTCTTTGCTGGACTGAGGAGCTTTTCTCTTGCTGTTGTCCTTGAAAAGAAAAACGTCTTCCACATTTAGAAGAGGTCAAATGAAGCTTCAGTTCACCACATTGAATGGTGGTAGATTCATTTGACCCCTTTCCTGAAGTAGAATGCCACTGAGGACCAGATGTTTTTGATTGTTTGCCAGTACTGTCAGCATTGCTTAGTGACCGTAAATCTGAAGATGCTTGAATATTTTGGCCAAATATCCAACTCTTCAACTGTGGTGACTCACATAGCTTTGTACAGATGCTGCCATGGTCCTTTGGGTCTCCCATCTAGGGAAAAAGCATCGTTATATCTGGTCGATTATGAATTAGTATACATTAGCGCATAATACTGCACACATTAGCTAAATCCAAATTGGTTAAAAATCAATAATAAGGAACCTCAATTTGACAGACCTCACCAATGGAAAGTTCAACGTCTGTGTTTTTTAGCACAGTATACTAAATTATTTATTTATCTTAAGTTTTGGCATATGTTCTTTGCTCATGGGTCCATCAGTTATGAATCTTGGCCGATTTGGTCGATAAAATAAAACCGCTGCAGTGTATTAGATAAACTTTATTTATTATCAATCTTATTACATTTGGATTAATCAGTATCAATACCAACATTGGATCGATACTCCCACCACTAGTTCTGGGTTCAAACAAGTGTAAAACATGATTTTAAAATCCCAATAAAATAATTTTACTCATCATATGACCAAGTTTAGCACTTTTGTAGATGCTAGTGTTGTTTTTTCAGATATATTTTCTTGCAAGCAACTTAACAAGTCCTATGAATCGAGGTTTCACAAAGCACTGATCCTGTACTGGGTATGCTTAGTTACATCAAGTGACATGTAAGCAAGATGTACCTTAGAGGGAATTTTTGGGCGTTCTGTTTCTAAAGGGTTGACTGGTTGCACCAACTTCTGTCCAAGTTTGGGCTGGTTGGGAGACGCTTCGGCAGGAAAAGTAACGACACTGTAGGCTGGAGAAACCATAGCCATCTGACTCTGAAGGAACTGCATGATGGCTCCAATGTCTGTGGACATACGTGTCTCTAGTCTGTAGAAACACAAACAGAGTTGTACAGAGCTGTGCTCACCAAGTTGTTGACTGCTTGACTTCAGGGCATCACCTGTTAAGCTGTCTCTGTAGCAATTCAAGTCTGTTTTCCACTTCACTGCACTTGCGATGGCTGATATTGTGAGAGAAACTCACAATAGATGGAGATGAAGGTGGTGGGTGCGAAATGCTGTGGCAGGGCAACTTCTGGTACTGATGTCCAACATTTTCTCGCCAGAAACTGAAGATATTGGAGACCCCTGAAAAAGCTTCTGAATATACATGTTTAAAATGTGTTAATCGTGTCATATTTGTTGGATTTTTTTACAGTGAACAATTTTATATTTTTGTTTGACTACTAATTAGTGCTATCTTGTTTCTATCGTTTTGGGCATTCAGCGAAGCTTTAAGAGTTACTAGATCTTCATATGATGCTGATGTGAAAGCAGTGGTGGCTTTACACTCAGTAAAAACATGCTTGGTGATTTTAAAGTGGTAAAACTCTGGGAAATATTCATCACGAGGAATCATAGAAGATCTACCTGAGAAACTGTTACAGCTAGACTGATCCCTGATTTTGCCCACATGGAAACCTGTAGTGTGACTTTGAATAAAGGATTGTCTAGACTCATCTTCTTCATCACTGCTGTGGTTATAGGGTGATGAATCCAAAACCCCATTCATCTTGTCGCCTTTGGCCTCTTGTTGCAGTGTTCTCTGGTTTAGAGGCTGATGTGTCTGGCAAAGTTTGCCTTCTGTCTTTACTATGCCATCTATTAACATCAAACAGAACAGAAGTTGTGGTCGGTGGATGCAAATTAGTATTGAGTAACACTGTTTAACAATTGTTAAATACTTAAATAGTTCAACTTAAAATGTAACATATTTGATTAGACCCTACAATCCTGTTCTAGTCAATCATTATTATTTTCCTACTTGGTCTTTTCTGTATTTGTTAGAGCACCTTATTGATGGTTTTTGTATAAGTATACTATTTGTTGCTGTTCTTACAGTACAGGGTATTGTGTAATTGTGTTTAGGGGACAGTGTAGCGTAGTGGGTAGAGCGTTGGGCTGGGAACCCAAAGGTTGGGGGTTCAAATCCAGGTTTTGCTACACTCCGCTACACTGTTGGGTCCTTGAGCAACCCTGTCTGCTCCAGGGGCGCCGTACATTGGCTGACCCTGCGCTCTGACCCCAACTTCCAGACAAGTTGGGATAT
>JAOUQU010208420.1:0-14037 GCA_028566735.1 Ammoglanis amapaensis | reverse complement strand
AATATGTATCCCGGTCTAAATGGTATTTTTAGTCGACTATTAGTCGATTAGTTGGAGTAAATGACGACCACTGGTTCACCAACAAAATCCTTGGTTGTGGACAGCACTAGTCTAGTTGATGTTAAATACGTTAATAATAATAATAATAATAATAATAAATACTCAAGGACAACTACCAATACTCAAACATAATTAATTACATGGGTTATGAGTAAACACCTTTAAATGTTTTTAAGGGATGTTTTAAAGCTTATTAAATTAATCAGTGGTGCAAATGTCAATAGGAAGAGAGTTCCAGAGATGTGGGATCGAGTAACTAAACACTCGAGCCCCCGTATCCTGTACCTCATAGTCTGTACCCCGTACCCCAAACCCCGTACCCTGTACCCCGTACCAGATGAGTTGGAGAGTGTGTATGATGTGTGGTGCATTACTACACTGTTTTATACTATGGACCCGTTGTGGATCTTTGTAAATTCTTTTTTGGCTGCTCTGGTGTGTTTAGGCTCGTGGTTCACAACACTACAGAAACGAGAACACGGTGAGACTCCAAGCACACATAAACGGAGAGACCTGCGCCGACTAGTGGAGGATTAATGAACTACTGGTTTATGTGCACAGTAATACTAAAAAACTGAGAACACAGTGAGATTCCTGGTAAAACCAAACCTGTCACACGCACACACAGAGAGAGAGAAAGAGAGAGAGACAGAGCGAGAGAGAGCGAGAGAGAGACGTGCATCTACTAGTGGTCGAAGCTACTGATCCTAATCTACGGACATTCAGTTCAAGACTAATTTGAGCATCTGCATCAGCATACTTGCACAATATGGACAGATTTAGGGTCCAGCAGTGGGAACGGGTTCATTTGGCTGGAAAACATCAAGGAAATATCCGGAACATGCCAGGCTTCCTCCCATATGCCCTACAGGAATATGATATTGGGACACACACACACACACACACACACACATCTCGAGTGAACATATGTTTTAAGATCTGTGGAACACGCAGGACTGACATCCGAGATTTGTAGCTTCTTTACCTCTCCTGTGAGATCTGTGGCACTGCGGCAAACGATCGGCAAACCCAAGAATTTTGGGAGGAATCGGGACATCTCGTTTGGCCCGATGCTTTGCAATTACAACCAGCTTGTCAATCCAGATGCATCACAACTGGCCAGAGACCCATTTGGACAGGACCCATGACCTGTTTTATCACTTTCCCATGTTCCGTGGTGAACAGAATAGGAACCCCAGCCAGGTCCAGCCTCTCGGTCCGGTCCTGGGAGAGGATTATATGTGCCGAACTGGTCAGAACCATCATTGTTTTTGTCTATTTACACAGCACACAGAACTGCTGCCGGGGCTATAAAGGGAGACCCCGTCCCGGGGAGACCCCCGTCCTGCTGAAGTCAAGTGAATCTTGGGACAGCTGCAGATCCGATTCTACATTTCCTGACCTGTTAACTGCACGAGGACGTCCTCTGGCGCCGACGCCTGTAATATGAACCCATGTTTAGCGGGTTCACGTGTTCTCATATAACACGCATGTAACTTTTCATCATGCGAATCATTTACAATAAAGTGGAGCGGCAAGAAGTCTCGGGTTCGATTCCCAGGTAAGAAGTATCGGGGCTCCCGCAGTCCTCCCACAGTCCAAATACATGCATTCTATGTTTATCGTAGATACTGCAATTGGTCTGTGTGTGTGTGTGTGTGTGTGTGTGTGTGTGTGTGCGCGCGCCTCGGTACCGTCTGTGATTAATCTATTCAGTAAAGATTTAAAAAAGAATCTTACAAACTCACGTTCTAGAAGTTTTAGAACCTCGACGTTCCTGCCGATGTGAAACTGCTTCTGATCTGAAATAAATAAATAAAGTTTGTTTTCCCGTCACTCGAGACAGTAAAGAAACAGACGCTGCAGTTTTGTTCTCAGGTTTATTAAATAGGATCTTAACATCATGACCAGTCGTTACTTCATCACATTAACATCATGACGATTCAGTGCTTCCAATTCATCCCATTCACACGACTTTACCACTGTAGGTGGAAACCGGAGAGTCATCACACTAGTGCAATAAATCCCAGCGAACCGAAGCTAGGAATCATCTTTCTTTATTCTGAGACACACTTTGATACACACGACGTTGTAAGTAAAACAACAGCATCGAGTGGGTTTGCACTATGGTGGAAGCTGAGGCTGATGTTTGGGGGGTTCATGGGCGCGGTCACACCTGCACAGGTGAAAGTCATTCATCAATTAAACCTGCAGAGTTAAAAGTCAAAAATAAAGACGTGCAATGGTTATAAAATCTGCATCGCGTTCGTTCGAATCTTCTGCATTAAACTGTTCGTGATCTTCACAAACACGTGTTTACTGATCTGTGTAGAAAAAAAGGTTTTTAAACAAAACTGGTAACGCAAACATTCAACAATTTCAGTATTCAGCAGATGCTTTTGTCCAAAGTGACTTAAACTTACAATGGAACATTATTTTTTGAGTAATCGAGACTTAAGGGCCTCGCTCAGGGGGCGACTTCCTGCTCTTTAGCCCAGTATATCAACCATAAAACCTTATCAAAATGTTGTCTCGGTGCGGTGGTTTAGTGGTTAATACTGTCACCTTCCGATACTTGGCTCTAGTGTTTTGAACGTGATTGCAGTACCAGTTCTGGCCACAATCCCACATTGAACTTGAGCGGGTGGACACTGCAAATCTTTATTTCTATGAATCTTCATAAAAATCCAATAGGATCCAAATCAGAATCCTATTCCAGAAGTCACTTAAGGACCTTTCATGCACATGACCACGATCGGATCTGAATCTGATCTAAACATCCGGAGTTGGACGTCAATTCGAACGTCTTCTGTTATCCGTCTCCAGCACCCGGACCCGCACAGGACCACCGACGAACGAAATGAAAAAGCAGGTAAACTGGAGGTTTTTTCTTTTCTTCTCTCTGTGCCGCCTCATTTCATTCATACACTCCATCCAGCACATCGATACTCTCGGTCCACGACACACCAGACAGCTTCAGTCATTCCAGCTGATTTATTTGTGATGACTGCAAAAACAGAGCCGTCTAACAGAACCTGAAAATGTTTACGCCGCTCCCTGGGTGCTAGTTCTCGACTTCACTTTTACATATGAATAAAGGCCAAAGGCCTTAAACATAGTTTAGTCGTAAATGTTCCAAAAGCTAATCACAGTCCCAGCGTTGGGAAATGTAGAGAAGGTTTATTGATGAAACATATTTCTCATTATTTTTCCTGATTGATAACGTATTGTGCAGTTTTCTCTGGCATGTTTTTTTTTGGAAAGCGAGCGTACGTTGTGCTGCTGAATGATAAAACAGCGGTTTTAATCACGTCCCGGCGAGACTCTCGATTGGAAGGTTAAAACCGGTGCAGTTTTTCTGCTTTATTATCCTGTTTTCTTGGCTATTCCGGGCTGGACCAAGACGAGGGAACTTTCCGGAGGAATCCCCGGCTTATAAAAACCTTTGCGGGATGGGATTGCCTCGAGCGATGTGACGATGGAGCTGCTTCTTACTCAAACTTGAGTGAGAAGCATTGATACAAGACATCAAATAAACATCAGTCCACTAGCAATGTACTTTACACCATGTCCATAAAGGACCGCTGTGGCTGCTGGTTCCAGCCAACCCAGGAGGTCACATGATCAGCTGATCTTTTTGGCTACCCACAGTAAGTGCGCAAAGCAAGAAGGTCCAAGAAGGTCCAAGGTCCATTCTCTGAATGCTCCGGTTTCCTCCAACAGACCAAAAACACATTCAGGTTAAACAGAGGTTCAATATTGTTCACATTTGTATAAGAAACAAAACAACCACTAGACAGTCGTAAACAGGGTCGGCTGATTGGAACGATACAATAAAATAGAAAGATCTGACTTCTAATGTCACATGTTTGTTAGAAATAGGAAAAATAAACGAGAAACCGGGGCAATGAGGGCGAGGACGGACATTTTCACGCCTCTTACTGCATAATCGCAGATTTTTTGATTTCCTCAGCAAGCTGATGCTGCCAAGTCAACATTTTATTTACCATCTGTTTGGCTGTTTGTTACCAAATCTCACTTCTGCTTGGGAATTTATTTGGATGAGTCCGTTGTCGGACGTGACCGGAGAACATGTACGTTTCCTAATCAGAACAAGATTAGAGGTCAGTACTAGCCATCGGAATGGTTTGTAGCAATGTAATCACATCTGTGAGTACTGTAGTTACTCGGTTTTAGCTTTGCTTGAACAGATGTTGATCTCTGGCCACAGAATTGCTCCGAATCACAGTTTTGTCGGGAGAAAAACATTCTGCTTCATGTCTTTAATAGAGAAACACAATTATAGTGCAAAAAAAACGAGTCCAACATCTACATCACACATGTAGCATGTTCTCTCACAGACATGTAATCATGACCTATGCAAACTTTTACAATAAGTGCAACAATACTTAAGTACTTTATTAGTTATGATTTAAAAGATTTGTGTGAAAGGTTTTGACTACTGGGACTCACACACAAAGTCTGTACCACTTCCATGTGGATTTATTTTGCAGTCTCTTATTAAAATAGCCATTTTAAAGTCGCGCCGTTCCTGCAGATCTCTGGGCTGTTCGTCCGGGTTCTAGTAGACTTTTTAAATTCCACACAGACTTAATGAATTCACTGGGTCGACTGTAGTGAGAGGCTACAGCATCATCCAGTCAGTAAATAATAAGACATCGTCGTTATTGTTGTTCTGAAATCATTTTAAGAAAACAAGCAGCTCTGAAGAGGACGAATAAATTTCCCTCTCAGTGCCGGACGACTGCGGAAAACTTTCATGTATTTATTTCTGTTCCCTGCAGGTTCTGCAGGAGAGAATGTAGCTTTGTGGAAGCCTTAAGAAGGAACAATAAACGGTTTGCATGCAGAAAACAGGGAGGAAATGTTTTCCCTTCTTCGTTAGGAGAAACGAGGAAGACATTTCACTTCGTGTTCTCGAAGGCTGGAAAACAAACAAGTCTGTTAAGATTAAGATTTCACCACTGAGCTCTTCTACTCGTCTGTTATTAGCTAATTATTTTCTCCAACAGTCTTATACTAGAAAAGATTCTGTGTCAGCGCTAACGTTGGATTAAAACGCTGCCGTGAGTCGTTTTGAAGGTTTCACAGACGTGTGTGTGTGTGTGTGTGCGTGCGCGTTTCTTACTTCTTAGTTTTATGGCTAAGCTCTTTTAGAAAACCTTTCGTTGTTGGGTTTGGCAGGCCGGTCCTTCCTTCGCATTTTCCCTCTCGTCGGGTCTGGAAAAGTCCAGTAATGTGTGCATTTCGCTTGACGTTTGTAATTGTCTGGCTTCGGCCTGGAGGAGGCGACGTGAGGTTTTCTAATACTTTAAAATTCGATCCAGGGATTTTTAATTGCGATCGCTGCAAGTATTAAAACAAAATAAGAGCCACAAACTCTTTTGATGAGGCTTTTTTATTTATTAAAAAAAAAAACGAACAAAGTATTTAGGTTCATTTAATACTGAAAGGACTGCATAGGGACATATGGGCAGTATATACGAACATTAATGCAACCTATATACCTACACACACTGTAAATGCACGTTACATTTATTTGTTCACTCAGTCAGCAGCAAGAAAATAATCATGAATGAGGGTGAATGCTAAACGAAGAATTAATGATCATATGATGGATTTTTTCCACAGATTCCCAGGAAGTTGTGTCTGTAATTGTGTTGCAGAATGTCGGCTGGCTGGACGAGTGTGTAGTTTAAACGTTGTACAGGCGTCTATAATAAACAAAGTGAAGTGCATATAAAAGACGAAACGTAAGCCAGCTGGAGCTGGAACGGTTCTTTTTGGTTTACATGAATTTGAACCCGTCGAAGGCCTTAATTCCTTCTTTTGAATGTTTAATGTACCAAAAAAAACACACACTTTTCTCCATATACATATAAATATATTTATATTGTGCAAATTGCAAGTGTACGGTCTTTACAGTCTAGAGCCACAAGTATAGAAGTGCGGCCGAAGGAAACTAATAAAATAAAATGGATGTATGTGGTCGAATGAGTGAACGGACGGATGGATGGATGGATGGATGGATGGATGTACATGAAACAAATCGAGCAGAGTCTCTACCATTACCACGGCAAGAAATAATGCACCACAAACATAGATAAATAATAATATAAAAAAATAATAAAAAATACTTTCAGGGAGCCAGCTTCCCAATATTCGAAAAGCAACATTTAAATGACCTCCGTGTATCAGGAGTCATTGCACGGGTTGCAGTTTCTTATTCTAGTATCTTTATACTCTAATAACGATAAATAAGACGAGGCCCGGTCTGTTCTTATACAACACAGACCTGCTCATCATGTCCCTGACTCTTCCATCCTGTACACCTTTATACAACATCTGGACGTTGGCGCCGGAGCTTGAGGTATCACCAGACCGAGCCATACGTATTAAAAACAACAACAACAACAACAGCACGTGACCCTCTCCAGTCTCGAGGGTTTACCACTTGCCAGGGATTGGCGTTCCACACTCGTACCAGGCCACGTAAGTGATGTGCGAATTGCCTCCTATTTGTCCGAAGTGGACCGGTTCTTGCCTCATGGCTCTGAAGTAACCTGAGAAAGAATAAAAAATATATGTCATTAAACGTCTGCTAGTGAGATTTTTTCTTTTCTTTCCCTCCAGAAAGCCCAGAATAGGATGTGGGACCTGAATGGAAAAATCAATCTGCGGATGTGCCGGATATTACATGAAATGGACTTCAGCCGTTCATCTAGATTCGTTTCACTGTGTTTATTTAATGTTGGTCGCTTGACTGGCAGAATGAGTTCCAATCCAAACCAACGCTAATGAACAAATTCTAAACAATTCCAATCAAAATAGAAAACGTTTTCATTTCTGTATCGGAAAGAGTCAAACTTTATTAGTCAAACTCAGGACGGCACGATATGTTTATCATTTGATATATTCTTATATTATAATCTTATATCATTTTAATCTTTTTAGATCTTATTTGATCTAAATGCTAAAATTTTTGCTTTAAACTGCTGGCATACAAGGGGGCAGCAGTGAGCACACTTAGCTGGGGCAACCCAAGCCATGGCACCCGGAAAGCACTTAGGAATCCCGGTGCCTCAGTCATAACCTGTGGACTTTGGGAAACGAACCGACAACCTTTCGATCACAAGCCCGAGTGGCAGTGATGATATAAACCACGACCAGCTGGAACGTTCCGAGCACCGGCAGGTGAAGAGAATGACTCGGACCTGTTAGTGGTGGGATATATTAAGCATAAGGGAACATTTGTTAATGTTAATCTTAATGTAAATGATACAGTAAATGTCAGAAGCAGGAGAAATAACCGAGCGCAAGAAACGGAACAACCGGGTCCGAGCATGTGGCGGCAGGGTCAAAGGTTGTGTGTCTTTGGTAGCAACATAATACTAGAAATCTGATGACGGTCAGAATGATGATGATATATTTCCGTCAGTATTGAGTTATCAGATGGACAAAAAGGGCAGTACCGGTCCTCGCAGGGAGCTGGACCGCTGACAGCTGTGTGCCGGTTCTTCCATCCAAGAAGGAGTCCACAAACTGACAGTGGTCCTCGCCGTGTCCTGTCTGGTCCCCGATGTTGTAGAATTTACCTGGACAGAAGATGTAGGATTGTGGTCAATCGATGCACCTTTGATATTTGGCTAGATTTGGTTGGAATATTTTCACCGCTGACCGTTAAGAGAGTCGCTCAGGTAGATCTTGTATCGGAGTGAGTTGCAGAGCTGGATACCCACGAACTTGCGGTACCACGTCCTCTTTACGTACTGTTTACCGTTGCACTCCGAATAAGAGTCGGTCTTGAATGGAAACTGAGTCCAGATAGCGTTTTTACCTAAAAACAAACAAGCACACAGGAGATTGTGTGAGATTATAATTTAATTGCATTATTATTATTATTATTGTGTGTGTTTTTTTAATGATTTAGTTGTGTAATGTTGACTTCTTCTTAGTTATTAGATCCTTTGTGCAGCACTTCGGCTCAGTTGTGGTTGTTTTTTAAAGTTTTTAAGGTTGAGGTTTTGAGGTTTTTACTTTTTAGGAGAACAGCAAAGCCGATTAGAAACTCCGCCGAGAACTTTCGGCTAATCCAAACACACCTGAACATTACTGTGGGCTATCTGGAGCCCGGCACGTTATAAAGACGTCGAGTGTTGGGGGAGTTGGGGAGGTGGTAATGTAGTGCGTGAGGGAACATTATTTCTCTTCAGCCCTCGAGTCAGTAAGTTGGCGCGGCACACTTGTTTTAAATTCGTAAACTGGTCCGCTCGCTATGCTGCTCCGTTCCCGACATGGCAAGTACCAATGCGTCCGAGTTCCAGCCAATGAACCGGCAGCTCAGTCCTGAGGTAGCTGGGAACGCCTGGACCCAGTAACATGACAATAAGTGTGTTGACCATCCGGTTCCAGTTTTGCAGTTTTGTTTGTTATCGTTGTTTTTTTTTTATTATTTGTTGGTTTGTGACCAGCCGCTCTGTTACGTTTCCTTTTATTTTAACAGCTCATTATAACAAAATCTCTTTCTTTTAGTTTTGGCTGTCTGTATTCATGCCTGAATTAACAGTCGTTCCATCTTTACGTGACTATTAACCCACAAACACTCGGACTACAGTTACTGTATCGCTGAGGTGCTTCTCGTGTGGTTCGGACTTTATTAAACTGCAATGGCTCATTCAAACAGTCCATCCAATCAACTGAAGATTTAAACCAGACACTAAATAAAGACAGGAACATGATAAATGGCACCCCAAACACACACACACATATTTTGTAACAGGGTAAATGTTTTGTCTCAATAAAGAAATGTTTGAAAGCAGAATTATTTTCTTTCAAGCCGAGCTGCCAAACATTTTCTGCTTTTCAATTTCCTGTTCGATTTTGGTCCTGATGTGCACCGGAGACCTACCTGATACATACTCGCTCACCCGCGGATCCGCTGTAGATAGAGAGAGAGAGAGAGAGAGAGAGAGAGAGAGAGAGAGAGAGAGAGATGATGTGTATGTGTGTGTATTGTGAAAGAGTAATTTTAACATTAATCTTTTGCATAATTACTTCATCACTTACATAGCTACCTAATGAGTTCTTAACTGGTAAGCAGCATGCTGCAATGATTTATACAGAGTCACGTCGATTAGCATAGCACATTTTAAGACAGCGTGATATAGATTGTAGTCAGAAACCCCCACTGACTTCAGAAATAAATATACAGGTCCTTTGAGAAACATATTGAAGCACAGAGATGTATTATTACATCAGTGCAAAGGGTTTTAAAGTTACAAATTATAAATATTAATTTCAAGCAACACATAGTATGTGTAATTAGTGACCGATTCATATCGTACCCATTCAACTCCTAATAATCAATCAACATTAGAGCAGCAGGTATTTTCATGTTACTATTATCTGAATCCTGAGGTAAGGTCTTTTCCCCCTCTTTTTTCCCTTCCCCCATGTTACTCCCAAGAGAGGCATTGGGAGCTGTAGCTTTATTAAAGATTTAGCACATTCTGTGCAGAATGCCCGATTTTCAAATTACTTCCTAAAGGGCACCGGTGAAGGAATGACCATTGCCCGTCTGCTTTATCTAGTATGTAATAAATTAACATATCAATGTAGTCATTGCTCTCATGTATATACTCACCAACACTTTCTGATTATGGAAATGAGAAACATATCGATCAGCGTGTCATAGCAAACATAACGAAGTCTTCAAGTCACAATTAGGTGTTCTTTATATTACATGATTGGCCGGTATTGGTCTGGGCAAGCAAAGCTTGAGATTTATAAGTTTTTGGTTGTTAGTAAGAATCTGTAAAAATGTTGCACATATTCTAAAGAAAATAATGTAGGGATAAAAAAACATGTGTAAATCAGAAATACAGATAATATACCTTGTAACCTAGAATTAGGAATGTAACTATACAGTTTAGTTTATTTTTGCTCAGTATACCTAATAATATAAAGTGGTGGTAAAACTAAATAATGAAAGGTGGTATAAATGTAGTGTTTTACAATGTTTGCAATTTTGTTAATAAATTATTTGAATAGTATTTTATGTTCATCATTTTTCAGTTTTTTCTCACTAACAGCACTATTCCCCATACTACATATCCTGTTAGCTATATAAACCATTTTCACTTTTATTGCCAAGATACAGAGTGTTGTAGCATAGCAACAGCTTGAAGTGAGGCGTCATCTCAAGTCGAGAAAGCGTGACAGAATGACTAAAAGTAGAAACTTTATTAGAAATGCAGCTATACTATTCAGGAAATGGCAGATAGTGTTCAAGACCAACACTGACCTACAGTTACAGGATGACAATTTACTGAAAATAAATATACAAATTCACAAACGCATGGCAGCATTTGCAAACTGAATTACCAAAAAGTATTTTCAGCTGAAGCAATTTAGTTCCTGCACTGAGACTTGATAAGTGGTAGTTTGTAACAGGAATGGTTTATGTCAATTTTTTCCATTCTTTAAGTTCTATATTCTTTAATATAACTGTAATTAGGTTTTAAACCAAGGTTTGGTGGCATTACTAGGTTCCATTCCTAGATAAAGCAATCCAATATAAAATTTGCTTGTTCTCTGGTGTGTGTGTGGGGGGTGGGGTGGGGGGAGCTGGTTCCTCTGGGTACTCCAGTTTCCTTCCATAGTTCAAAGACATGCAGTCAGGTTAACTGGAGTTATTGAAATTGTCTTTTTTGTGTGTTTGTCTATGTACCCTGCAACAAACTAGTGACCTATCCAGGTCTTAATGTATTTGTGTGTCACACCATGAGCCTAACATATGATTAAAAGGTGATAAAAGTAAATAATGGCTGGCTGGATGGAAAGACCATGGCTTTATTTGAGGTGCAGATATTTTGAAATGAACAGTGACATTTACTAATTTGAATATGTGAATCAGTTTGTGACAGACAGCTGGTTAGTTACTTAAGAAAAGAAAAGCCCAAACATACAGAACATAGTCACATTGAACAGTAAATGTCAAATATACAATACATTTTTGTTGCTGAGCATGTTGAAGTGATCAGGTTGATTTGCATCATGACAATTTCTTCTTTTGCATCATGACAATGACAATGTTAAATGACAATGTTAAACCACCCGGTTAATCAAACCAGCCACCACCCTGACCAGGATGACCTGGTCAACGGGTTTTAACAAATGTAGATCTATTCTGTTGTAGTGTTTACATAATAATGCCGTCATCTGTTTGATTAAAATGTACTGCATGTTTAATAGTTAATGCTAAATCTGTAGAACCACTTATGTGATGACACTTCATCATATCACCGTTTAAAAATAACACACTTTTTAACACATTGCTCAAAGCCGTTGGAAACGACTCACTGCTTGAGTGTTCTCAAGCCTAACTAGCCATTCTTCAACTAAATGATTTTGAATGGTATTTATGTGTATTCCTAATCATTGTATATAAAACTTGTGTGCTGAATTGTGTGCTAGGTTTTTTATATGAATTATTTTTTGCTCATAGGGCTAACTGTATACTTAGAACGCTGTGCCTAGTGGTTAGAGTACTAGACTAGATTAAACCTAATTCCAAGAAGTTCAAACTGAGTGTTTCAGCTACCCTTATTGATCATGACAATGTGTTTATAATCATTTGAATGTATATAGTTATGAAAGTGTAATGTGTAAGACTGATCAACATATAATTTTGTGTACAATGTCATTTGAATGAGTGATCTCAAACCTTTGCTAACCCCCACTACCCTCCTGGGAAAGGTATTTATTGGACGATTCTGTGTCTCGAATTAACCTGGCTGCATATTTTTAACTGCTGGAAGAAACTAGATCTTCTGGAGGAAGCACAAATACGAGGAGAATCTGCAACTTAAACTCAAGATATTCCTGTAATTGATATTTAAACCAACATAGACACCATAGCTATCACAACAGAAATATTTACATTTTATTTTACAATATTTAAAGACCAGATGTTGGATTATTTACAATATTATTTAAATCTGTGGTGGTTATGACTGCAGCGGAGGATGATGGCCGTTACAAGGTACGATAAACAGTGGTCTATTTTGACAAGGAAATGTATCTGCATAGCTGGAAATAACACAAATCACTAACAATGATGTTTTTTGTCATGTTTAAGATAGCAAATAACTGTCTACCATCACGCAAGCAGTACACCCCCATGGGACAAGACATGTGAACTTGTAAACTACGCTTACTACTTGGGGCTGGTGGTTACTCAGTGATTAGGGTACTAGACAAGTAAACAGAAGGTTGCTGGTTCAATCTTCACAATCATCAATTTGCCACTGTTGGGATTTGGAGCAAAGTTCTTAACCTACAGTTGTTAATAATTTAATAACTGTAAATAGCAACAGCTAAATGCTGAAAATGTGATTATGTTTGTTCACAAAGAAGAACAGAGACAGAACTCTGGGAACCCAAAAGAGCCATGGCATAGATGTGTTATATATGTAGTGTGTGCGTGTGTGTGAAGGAGGGACACACATAAATAGAGAGAGCGAGAGAGCGAGAGAGAGAGAGAGAGAATGAGAACACTACACTGAAGCTACATTCATTCAGTGGGATTGTTGGGCTCCAGCTCCACGGATTACCCGTAGAGAGCAGCGTCCCCTCTGTCTTTCTCTCCGTCTCCAACAGTCTATAGTTCTTAGATTTCTGTCTGTCTCTTCACATCGCATCGGCTTTTCACTACTGGATGTGAGACACCAGCTCAGGCTCAAACGCCACACCATTTTCTCCCAGGTTAACAACAAAGGTGAGTCTCTCACTTCACTTACCACATGGCAACACATGATTGAGGACGGTTAGTGCTTTTCATCCTCCAACAAGAGTTTTATTACGACAATATAGATTCATACAAACCAGTTATCTTATTATCTTTACACGTTAAAGCTTAAACACCCATGTGAATGCATATTTTATAACATCTACTATGCTTCAGGTGATTCCAGTCCAGTGCACTGTTTTGTAAAAAATGTATTGTTCAGCTGTAATGATAAATAATGAATTGTTCCATCACCCATCACAAACAAATGAACAGATGAATTTATCCACACGTGTATCCGATTTGTTTTATTTCAAATTGGATGCCATTGTTTTTTGCACGTGCGTTGTTTTGTTTGTCATGGAGCGCACCTGAAACACTGTATTTATGTGTATTAACTATATTGTTGCTTTAGAATATTAGTTTAATACACTACAAACATAATAACATAATTAATAATTGTCACATTAAGAAACGTAACAACAAATAACAATAAAATTGTAATAAAATGTTACTGGTGACACTATGCATTGATGAATTAATGACGTTGATTAAAAAAATGCATTAAACTAAATAAGAGAACTGATCAACACATTATGTACAGTTTTACTGAATATGATTTACTGAATGTGAATGTTTGCTGGATATTTTTATTTAACAAGTACAGTAGGTGATTTGGCTGTTCTACACTGGTGCTAGGTGCAAATAAGTGGCATTGTTTATTTCGCAAGACAACATGGTAATAAATGACATATATTTATAAATCGAATACAATACAATAAGACCTTGCATGTAGACTTGAGAAAACCTTTTCAATTATATGCATTTTATAAAATGAAAAGTAGGTGTTTACAATACTTTCTTTTTATTATTTTCTCAATATGTTCATTGGGAGATCTACACAGAATTTTTTTGTGATTTTAAAAGGCAATAATTAAGGATTTTCTTAAAGGCTGCTGGTGTTCCCTTTTTATTGATATAGCAATTATTTAATTTATCCATTTCACGATTTGTAAATCCATCTATTTAGCTTGCAAGTTAATTTGAGTAAATGATCATAGAGCTAGTGTGTTTGTTGACAGGGCTTGTTGGTTTAATTTGTTTACATGGTCGGGCATGAATATCAACGTAAATCATTGATGTTGTGTACACATGTCAATACACACAAA
>JAOUQU010208312.1:0-14039 GCA_028566735.1 Ammoglanis amapaensis | reverse complement strand
CTGCCCCAGGTGCCTGCTCCTACCCGGGGTCCTGCTGTCCGATTGTCGTCTCAACGACTCCCCCTGCATTCTACTGTCTCTGCCTTGTCATTTGATAATAAAACTTCAACTGTATCCGTATCTACGTCTCCTGGACATTCTTGGTGCAACGTTTATGACAATAATGTTCAACAGATTGTAATTTTTGCATGTCTGGAGTGTCTTATTAATCACTTGCCACTCACACTAGCAATTTGAACTAATATTTGTAAAAAGAAATGGCTGAATATTATTCTGCTTGTAATAATAAAAGTCCTTGTACCTAATAGAAACACACAATGTAACATGATGAATGCAAAAGGCTGTTGTTTAGATTGGGTTGATATGAGCGGAATAACACATTTATTTCTGAACTAGCAATATTCAAATCTTTAATATATAAACCAATTTATAAAAGCCAACCCTGGAGTTGAATGTTTTTTTGTATCAATGCTCAGCTGGACCAGATGAGGATTTAGGAAATTAATGTACATACAGATTAAATGTTTAAAACAGACAAATGTTGACTAGATTTTTCCTAGTAATATCCTGCTAAGCTCTTGTCAACAATAGACACTTTAACTTGTAAGACAAAGTTTCTGGTTAAATCTCCCTGGTGTTCAATCAAGTGTGGAAGACTATAGTATTGGAGATCTTTTTTTCCTGTCTTGATGATTGTGCCACTTGACAATTGGTGACAACTGTAATAATTGAAGATTTGTTGAGCCACACATTCGTACTGGTTTAAAATACCTTCTGCACCTTGATAGTTTGATAATGACATGTGATAGGCAGTTGGACTGGCTGCCTTGTCTGTGACCTCGCATAGTTAAACTCACAGGTCTTTACCCCTTTACTTATTTTTTAAAATTACACAGATGGCTTTGCTGATTAGTAAGTTGTTAAATAGGTGTGAGATTTACTGGTTAAGCCTGGTTTATGCATATATACTGATATATACTGTACTGTGGTGGAGCCTGCCATGCCAAGAATACCTGTGGACTGCGTCCACAATAATACCAAGCCATAAACCAGGAACAGCGTGTGGAGTCTATTTCATGCGCTAATGTTGTATGTGTTCCCACTAAAGGGTTGGTGTCTAGGGTGTTATTTTTAGAAGTCCTGATTACCTGCCAAAAAACTCCACTACAAGGTCAAGCCCTGGATGGAATATTCTTTAGTTGCAACGCCATATCTCATTGGAGACTTCCTGTAGAACTTAACTCAAGTTTTCTTCACAAGGAGGACATTTCATTTTTTATTTTGCCCATCTGAGATTACATACTAGTCTTGGGGCTTCCCTGGTTAGAGACCCATGACCATGTTATTTCCTGGGAGTCCCGCAAACTCTGATCCTGGTCCCTGTACTGTCCTAAACTTCACCTCCACTGTTGAATATCCTGTGGCCCAAGTCCAAGTTAACATTCTCCCTGAATATATGGACTTTGTCGCTATCTTTAGCCCCACCAAAGCTACCAAATTGCCACCTCACTGCCTATACGATTGTGCAGTTAATATAATCAATGGAGCTATTCTACCCAAATCCCGAGTGTACCCCCTGACATGAGAGGAAGAAAGAGCCATGAATGACTAAATCACCAGTAGGTTTAGGATTTTTCTTAATGAAGAAGATGGATAGTGGTCTTAGACCTTGTATCGATTACTGTGGCCTAAATGAGATTACTAAAAGTTCACTTATCTGCCCCCACTTATCCCGGTTGCATTGAAGCAGCTTATTTGCTGTCTGTGTCATTTGCTGTTTGATGTCTCATTTCTCGAAACTAGATCTTTGTAGTGTGTACAACATAGTGTGCATAAAGAAATGGGATGAATGGAAAACTGCCTTTACTCCAATATGGGGGCACTACGGATACTTGGTTATGAGCTATGGACCCGTTAACGCTCCCTCTGTGTTTCATGAGTTCGAGAATGACGTTTTTCGTGATATTCTAGATAAATTTGTTACAGTTTATATAGACGACATCCTCATCTACTCCCAGAGTATCACCTCCCATATTGACCACATACCCAAAGTACTCACTAGACTTTGTGAGAATAACCTTTATGCCAAAAGCAAAAAGTGTGAATTACACCTAGAATAAGTGGCCTTTTTCAGATACATAATCAGCTCTTCAGGAGTGCTCATGAGTGACGACAAGGTTTCCGCTGTTATGGACTGGCCCATGCCCTGTAGTGTTAAGGATCATTAATTATTTTTTAGGTTTCCCAACTTTTACCGTAGATTTATATACAAATTCTGTATCATTGCAGCTTCTCTAACTGCTCTATTGAAGGGTTCTCCTAGGCATCTTATCTGGTGTGATTCTGCCCAATTAGCTTTCACTGCTCTTAAACAAGCTTTCACTTCAGCAGTCACACTAAAACATCTGAACCCAGAGATACCCTTCATGGCTGAAGTGGATGCCTCAGAAATGAGGGTGGTTCTCTCTCAGTCATCAGGTTCCCCTTCAAAGTTACACCCTGTGGACGTTTTTTCATAAGTTCTCCCATACAGAATGCAACTATTGTATAAGAGATAGGGAACTCCTTGCGGTCAAGCTTGCATGAGAAGAATGGTGTCATTGGCTGGAGGGAGCTTCTTACCCCTTTGTTGTGCTAACCGATCACAGAAACCTGGAATACCTCGGCTAAACACCAACTCCCGCCAAGCTTGTTTTTAAACTAATCTTCAGAAATTATGGTATCCCTGAGGATGTTCTTTTCTGACCATGGCCCTCAGTTTACATCCCTGGTCTGATAAGGCTTTTTTGAACACCTCTGGGTCTCGGTTAGCCTCACTTCTGGTTTCCATCTTACTTCCAATGGGCAATGTAAACGCATGAACCAGTAATTTGGAAAATTCTTCCGCCTATACTGCTACAAGACCCAAACAAATTGGTCATAATACCTAATATTGTTGGAGATGGCACAAAATTCCCTCATGAATCATCCCCTTCCATTGTATCCTGGGTTTCCAGCCCCAATAAATTTTTATATAAATAATATAATATAAAAAATATAAATAATAAGATAAGAAATTTTCTTGAATAATATCACAGATAATTACATTTAAATCATTTACAGGTTTAAAATTTTCTTCAAATTTACAATCTGCAACTTTTTAAAATAATAATCTACATTATATAATCAGTATTTTTAATGCAAGTGTGGTGTTTGTCCAACACTTGAGACTGGTGTTACATCATTTGCATTCAGTATTAAATATCACATTCTGCTGTATTTATTCATGAGTCTGTGCCAATTTCCTTTTCTTCATATGAACTGAATTTCTATCTGCTACTTCTAATTGTCAATGTTTTAGTTTTGGTATATGTAGTTAATCCAGGTTGAAGAGAGCAAAAGCTAACAGATTCACAAATTGCACCACACTTATTCACAGTCACACAAGCATTGTGTATGGAGAGAGTCAGACTCACCTATCCCTCTCAGCACACAGACATGGTCCTCCATCTAAACACCACATTTGTATTGAAGCATCAAGTCAATCAGTATGACGAGCACGAAAGCACTTTTGTTCACATTTTTTGTTATTTTTTTGGCTGGTATACTAAATATATTAGTATATTATGATTATACTTTAAAATGTAAACGCAAGCCAGGTAATTATATAATAATTATCTAGTGACAACTAATTAAATAAAGTGTGCATAATAATCATTTACAAATGTTGATAAAACATCTTATAGTTTGTGTAGAATTCACACATCAACACATCATGTAATGACGGTTTATAGTTTATTTACAGGATATTCCTATTAATAATTTAGAGCAAGTTCTTTATTTAATTTCCCACCACCCCAGGCTGGTTATAAAACATCCATTTTCCCCTAGCATGGGTAACAAGAACTCTCCCTGTGGCATTCATTCACAGCTGCATACACAAAAGTTTAAAAGAGAAATACTTTGGCATTTATTTTGCCGTTTTACAGTTTGGAAACCAACCATTCAGACATACAAACCCGAATCTGAAAAAGTTGGGGCATCATGGAAAATGCAACTACAAAATTTTAAATGAAATTTAAAAAGACAAAACCTAAAATATTTCAGTTCAAGCTGTCGGCACTCATATTAAAATTAATCTTAAGACATGTGCTTATTATTTGTATTTTCCATTTTGTCCAGGTTTTTTCGGATTTGGGGGATTGTTCATTATGCTTAAGTATTGTAGACTAACTTCTTGGCCTGCCACTTCTCTGGCTTGGGAGGCCATCCTGTGAAGTACCTCCTGTGAGGTAGCAGGACATGAGATTCATTTATACCTTCTTCCGTATACCTGTTCTATCTATCTGTCCTAGGTGTGAATACCCTCATACAGTATATATGCACATTAATCTGTGATAGATCATTTACTTTTTGACTTTTCAGTGACTTTGTAGACCATTTTGAACTAACATCATCCTGACTATTTCAGGTAGTATTTGTTTGTAATTATAAACGCCCCTGTTTTGTGCAAAATACAAATGAAATGATAACAAAGGACTTGGCGAAACACTCTACTTGTCTTTGTTTCTATCTTTTACATATAAGGGTATAATGGGACCAAAGCAATGGCAGTGGCAGTCAGTTGAATGAGATGTTATGGATCTGCATATTATCCCCTATTGTAAAGCTGGGGCAATACATCCAGCAATACAATACAAAGTTCAGTATTTTTATGTGTATTTGATTTGTTCTTGTTGGTTGTAAAGATTATGTCAAGTTATTAAGAGTATGTCAAATGTTATGTGCTAATAGACGCAATGGTGGGGATTTGTATAGGGAACACATAGACAGACAGACATACTAATTTTTTTAGTTTGAACAAAAATATAAATGCAACACTTTTAAAGATCCAAAACTTTTCCCGGAAATTGGCTGGTTTCGAACGATCTTGAATGTGTAGGTACTGGTCTGCGTGGTCTGCGGTTGTAAGACAGTTTATGGAAAAGAAATTAACATTCAATTCAGCTCTGGTGGAAATTTCTACAGTCAGTATGGCAATTGTACACTCAAAACTTTTATGACATCCTGTTTTCGCACATTTGCTTTTATTGTGGCAGGAGAAGTGCTTACTAACACAGATTTAGATGCATTTGTGAACAAAATAAGAGGGAAAAAAAGCCTTTTGTGTACACAGGAAAAGTGTTAGATCTGTGTATAAAGACCTTGGTTTATAAAACAGCTGTGAGTAAATGTCGCTAATGTAAAGGTCAATCAACCAATTCAACAAGACTGCTGTAAAATTAAAAAAAAAACTTGCAGAAAGATTGAGAAGGTTGAATTTTATGGTATAACATCTACAAACTGATGTATATTTGGATGTATGTATTACTAATGTATCACTGGCAAGATTGTCTAAATTGGTTACACTATTGAATTAAAGTTTAACTGGTCCAGACTCCCAATACCAAATGTTTGTTACCTCATAAGAACATTAAATAATTTACCTTTCTTACATATCAACCTATTAGCTTGCGATTTTTGAAAATGATAAAGTTTTGTTGCTTGTTGCAAGTAAAGCATAGCTTAATGTTAATTGTGCACTCAGAGGATGTAATAAACAATGTTGTATACCAAATAGTCTGGTAGTGTTTTTGTTGCGTAAAAGTGTTTTGAGTCCATTTATCTATCACAGTCTAAACAATATGTATCCATCAAAAATACAACCCATTATTGTCAATAGTTGTACATAAGCTGTGTAATTACTAAAATCCCCTTTCTTACAATAAATCTTACAATAATTGTCGCACCAAATAATTTACTATAGTGAAATTAGGGAAGAAACATTTCTCAGCATGCCAAACAACCATCAATAAAAATGAAGTTAACAACAAACAGATATCTAAATGCTGAAAATAGGATCTCTATGCCAATGCTAGCTCTAATCCTGAAAGAGTCAGTGATCAAGAGGAACTAGAACCAGAGCTATTAAAGTGTGAAGTGGATTGGGCACTAAGACAGCTGCCAAACAATAAAGCCCCTGACATTTACAGAATCCCTGCAGAGCTGCTCAAACTAGTTCCAATAGCCACACTGACTGCAAGTCATAACTGATAAGGTTATTCAGGTTACTGTAAAACGATCAAAAAGTCACAGTTAGAACCAGATATGGAAAGTCAGAATGGTTCAAGATCAGAAAAAGCACGAGACAAGAATACAACCTTTCCTCTTTCGTTTTCAACCTCTACAAAGAAGTAATTATGCAGAAGCTGGCCTTAGATGATCCAATTGTTGAGATAAAAAATAGGAGAAACGTCAGTTATATGAGATATGCAGATGATACAGCTCTGCTGGCAGAGAGATTTTGAAATCTATACTAAAGCTAAAATAAGAGAGCAATGGAACTTTATCTGAACACAAAGAAAACCAAGATCATGCCAAATGATATATATGCAATATCAATGAAAAACAGAAGTTAATAGAATAGAACATACAAGTTAAAACAGACAATACATGAATGAATATTTTTGTGAGACAAAATGACTTGTTGGCTGTCAATAAGTTAATTATGCACCAGAAAATCCTGTTTTTCAACCTGTCAAAGCATCTTGTGGACAGATCGGTTGATTGATTTTGGATCTTATTTTGGATCTCAAATATTTTTCTGTCAGTTTTCTAATTTAAAATGGTACTTTCTCTCGAATCGAGCATTCAAAAGCAATGCATGAACAACAAAAGCATGAAACTGTGAGTCAGCTTGTCAGATTTTGCATACTGTCTGCCAACACATACATTGACACACACACACACACACACACACACACACACACACACACACACACACAGATATTAATTTACTTTATTAACTAAAATGAATTAAATAAGTATATGTTTCACAGTTTATCCTTCTCATCTACAGAACAACCTATAACAGACCTAGGAACAAAAATTACCAGATTACCAGGGCAGCGTCTGGCCCCTCTCAAGGTTTCTTCCTGGCGTTCTGATGAAAACTGGTTTACCTGCCAAAGACTGAAGTCGAGACTGCAGTCTCCCGATGTGACATTTTCCTCCAGAACCACCCAAGAGGGATGGTACTATTCCTGTACTGTAACCACCAAGCTACAGCTAACCATCTTAACTGTTTACAAACTTGCCTTGATTATAGAAGAAATATAAATTATATATTGCATGTGCTGAACCAAGTTATTCATATTCACACCAAATTTAACATTAAAATGGCCACTAAGATTGTGCATGAGTAAACACACACGCTGAATGGCAGAACTTGAATACAGTGGTCTGGTTGCTGCATGCCAGTTTGGCTTAGTGACAGCATGAACAATTGTTTTCATATAAGGATGGGATTCAAAAGTTGCATATGTTGTCTCTTTTAACATGCAATTACAACTGAAGGATTTAATTAAAAAAATTAGGCCTTGTTCTCCTCAGCATTGGTGGCCAGAAAATATGACACATTTGGGTAATTGAACAAAAATGGTGAATAAATGTAGCAGACCAAGATGTAAATTACTGCCTGTTACTGCCAGATGCTGTCAATAAATTAACACTATTTTTATTTCAATACTTTGACTTAGTGGGCAAAGTTCTGCTGTCACTAAGATGAGTAGGCTAAAACACAAAAACTTAGTAATAAGGAGGGGTGTCCACATAGTCCCTCATGGTATCAAATTTAAAGGTGTCAGACGTATGTTTCACAAATACTTTATTTTTTGTGTTACCACTGTTTACCATATAAATGATAAAATGTTTGGACACATCCTTTTGTCTCCAGTGCAGGTTTAATTTTATCTTTCTCACTTTTACTGACAGCTAGCAAAGGGCAGTCAGTTGAATCTTAATATGCGTCCCCCAGTCACACATTTTTTCTTTCTCTAGATTATTCACTGCCTTATGTAAAGTCTTCTTCATCACGTCCATCACACACCTAGCTTACAGTTCACAGAATTCCCTCATGTGCTGCAGATACGTGGGCTAAAATTATGGATTACTTGACTACATGGATGAATGAGCACACATACCAAAAATATGGACTTGGACATTGTAATTAATTGCAATTTGCGAAATATGCAGATGATGCATGTAGTGATGGCTTAGTGGTTAATGTACTGAGCTGAGATTAGAAAGTGACCAATTCATGCCCCAAGTTGCCACCAATGAGCCCTTAAGCAAGGCTCTTAACCCTCAATCCCTAAAAATAGTGTTCCATTATAACTGAAAGTTGCTTTGGATAAAGGTGTCTGCTAAATGCTGAAAATGTACATTTAACAGCACAAAATGCATTCTCAAAGTACATTGGGAAATAAAATACTATGCCAGCATCCAGTTTTGTGAGTTCTGTGTTAGACTTGGCCAGCTAAAAGCAGCTATTTTTGTGCAAGTTTTTGGGTGACAGCAGGGTACCAAAATACCTGGCAAAGAATTCTCCAATTTCAAATCTCAGCAATGTTCTGAAAAATTCTTGTACAATACTAGAGCTAAAAGATGATTGGTGTTTGAGGTTTTTTTTTATAATTGTATTACTTCTGTGTATACTTACATATATATGATTACCTAAAAACTAATTGTTTTTCTACACCAAAAAATACAGGTATTTACTAGTCAATTAAATGCATGTTGTTGCAGAAGGACAGAGTTAGTATGCCGTGTGTAGGTGTACACCACCTGGGAAAGTCAGAGGAGAAATTGGGTCGTTTTTATAGATGTTTCCTTAGAAACACATAAAGGCTAAGTAGGTGTCCGCTTCGCCTGAGGCATTTAGTGTTGTTGATGCCTTTCACTATGCCTTTGCATGATCAATCCATTTGTTCAATAAAATTTGCAGGGTTGCAGAAATATGTCAATACTTATTATAAGTCATAGTAAAATTGTTGTAAAATCATAGCTATTATAACCATCATTCTAATGAGGAATCTCTATAACAATCAACAAGTCATAATCATGACAGAAAATCAGAAACAAAATTAGACAAGGCTATACCTTGGCAACATTTTTGTTCAACCTGAACATTAAACCTATAATGAATAATGCAACACTGAATTAAGATGGTCAAGGATGTATTACTTGTGGAGGAAAGATCAATAATGTTTGATATAAGGGTGACAAACCTCAGCAGAAAATCAAGAGAGATCTTATGAGCAAAAAAAATGTTAAAAGGATAGGACAGCTCAGTGTTAAAAAGAGAACTCTCAATGCAACAACAAAATCGAATAAGGTTACCATTAAAACGGAATTCATGTTCAAATGGTGGACACCATCTGCATACTTAAATCAATTATTACCAGTGATGGATCGAGGAATTTTAGGAATCAGTTGTAAAAATGTGTCACACTCTTTTTTATTGATTTGCAAACAATACATTAATTAATGATGCTCTTCAACTTTGGCTTTAGTACAGACTTGAGAGTACTTTTTGTGTATGGCCACAAAGGCAAATCCTCAATCAAACCTCACCTTCTGCTAAGTCTGCAAAACTATATTTTTTATAAAAGACAAGGAGAACCAGTTTGTTGGAAAATAATTTTTTGTTGTTGGAAAATGCTTGGAAGACTTTAACTTTTCAGAAAACACAGGATGAGATGCAAAACATCAATTATGTGTTTTCCAACATCTATCGTGTTAGTACTACTAAGACTATTAGTAGGTAAATATTACTAATGTTAGCAATAATTATTGTTGTTCCATTATAGTTTAAAATGTATGGAATGGATATGATTTATTTAAGTATTATATAATTCATATGTATATGTGGGAACAGAATTCTACTCTTGAGGAACAGAAAACAAATACGCAGCTTTATGCCTTTATAAACACACTCATTGTCAATTTTATAGATTTAATTCACCTCTTTTTTCACATACATGTTTTTAGAATGTTAGAAAAAAGAAAACCTACACGGACATGGGAAGAACATGCAAACCACACAGAAAGCATACATGGGAACTGGCAGGATTTCTTGCTTGAGGCGACTAAGCCTGCATGCTACCCCGACAATACTGAGAATCTTGCATTATACATGACGATTGGAGACATGAGAGTGTGTGCCTCCTCTTCTGACCTCTACTGAACAATCCCTGGAATCCCACCACTCTCAGTCCTGGAAATCTTCATCCTCACTACCCTCAACACGGCACTATCATCAATATTATCTAGCAACTTAAGCACATCTTCTGGTATCAGAGCTAAACAGACATAAGAAGATCCAAATAGAATAAAAACAGTCTACAACAATAATCGCTGATTTTATGATGTGTATTAATGATGTAAAACATGTTAAATGCAACAACGATCAGTGCATTGAATTTAAATGAATAGGTCGTAAATGTTAAATCTATGTATACAAGTTTCTATGATTAATCTCATTGTTATTAGTATTAATCATTTTTTAGAATGATATATGTACCAAGATATTTCAGTTATCTATGTGAAATAAACTTTTATGTAATTAATCTCTTTAACAGCAGTCACCGTTTCACCAGTGATTGGAGACTCACTAACATTATGTATGCTGATGAAGAGCATTTCTTGGACAAATGCATTTTAGAAAAAAACATCTTATTAATTATTAAACATTTAAAAATAAAAACAAATACATTCAATGTGTCAAGTTTATTTTAAGTTTCAGCGCATTTTTCAGCTTTAGTTTCAGATCTGTATTTTCCATATACAAGTGTGTGTAATTAGATGACCAATGCATTTTTAAATAGATTTGAACAAGTGCAATTTTTAAATATCTTCATCACCACACATTTCTGTTGCTATGTGATGACCAGTGGATCTGTTTTACTATTCAACTATATTACTACTCTACTACTATGCTATTACTATTCTTACAAAAAGTCATTTTTGACACTTGCCAGTCAAGCTGCACATCCACCAACCAGAGTGGATAAATTCAGATATAATATATGCTGGAGAAGATTGTGAAGAGGAGGACAGTGGAAATACAACCTGGAACAATGCAGATGGAGCCCATGCAGCCTGTTGTCTAGAAAGATGATCGGCCGAAGATATATTTGCCTAGTAACGTCAGTGTTATGAACTCTTTTCCAAGCCATCTGAGACAACAGAATTCCTAAACAAATCAGTACACATGCACAACATAACTGATATTGTATTCATGTAGTGCAATAATTACAATAAACCATTATACAAAAAAATATTATTTACATGTAACATTTTTACCATTCAGATTTTGCATCACAATAAAATACTTACCCATGTATCATTTAACACTGTGACTGAAAATCTTTAACTTACTATAAAATATCTGACAATAAAAATATTTTAAATAACTTTTCACAAAAGAACGTGATCCGAATATTTACAGCAGACTCTTACCGTGCATGTTGATACACAGACTCATGAGTTGGTTAAACCAGTAGCGTAGCTGAATGACTTCATAATATGCTCAATAATAAACATTTGAAACAACGTGCTGGGAATGGCTAATAATAATGGCTAATGGCTAATTTATAATAATAAATGGCTGGGAGGTAGAACAACGTACGTACGTAAAATAAATAAACGATTCTGTCTTTTTAATGCGATCTTTATTGTCAATTGTAACGTCAGGCTAACGTTCATGGTGTTTGAGTCCGCCTTGCGGCAGATCATGGAATGACAGTTCGTGTTTAATATAAGCCACTATTAAAGCATATTCAGTATGGCGTTTGGTGATTTTTTTTTGATTGACTTCTTTAATTTTTATTGTAAAAACTGTAGAATTATACCCCGAACTGCAAAGCACTTACTTTAAAATATATAACTAATACTTCAGGTGGATTTAACATGGAACCAATGCTTATTTACCTTTCCATTTTTGTCTCAGAAAGCACTTGTTGAACCTGCTACACTAGCAAAAGCACAGACTGGTTAGCAGATAACCACAGGGCTAGCAGACAACCGCGGGCTAATTACACATAAACACTTACCCCAAGTGGTAATTAGAATGAATTACCCCTAACCACCTCGAATTATTTTTCTTATTTTAAATTATTTTTTTCTGCCATAAAACGACATGGGCAGCCAAAACCATAAAGCCTACAGGCATGAAACTTGGTCAGCTGGTAGTAAACACTCGGGCGCAATCCGTTCGATCTGCCTTAAGAGGCGCTATAGCGCGTACAAACGTAAGCAATATTTTTTTTAACTCGAGGACCTCGTGATAGCCGCTTGCGGCTATATTAAATAGTAGAATCAGGAGTAGGCCATTTGTGTGCTATGATAAAGTGCTGGTGTTGCTACTTTATTATGTGCATTTTGTGTAAACATGTCAATTGTTTGTCATAAGTCATGATGGGTGCTGATGTCTTCTGCGCTTTAAGGAGCAACGTTCGGATTAATTTTAATTTGTTATCAACTGCTTCCATCTAGCGGTATAACAGTACACGACATGTAAAGTCTGACTGCAGACTTCCACTGTGATTCTAGCAGCAATCTTGTTTGCTGAGCCATCTAGTGGTGGGCGGCGTAGTGTCTGGTTTCAGACCACTAAGCTTACACATACATTGTTATTTAATTAGTAAAATCATGTTCAGATCAGATTAACTTTGTCGTGAATCTATTTTTACTACCATTATTCTATCATTCAGGGGAGCCTGGTTGTTAGAGAACTGGGTGAATGGAAGATTCCAGTTCTGATTCAAAGAGATGACAGGTCGTGGCTAAAGTGTCCGTGGGCAAGACATAAAATCCCTAACTGCTCCCCAAACAGTGGAGAAAAAGTATTGAAAATTATAAACATCCATGGCAAAAAGAGCATGGTGAGCTCAAACTGTTGAGACAGGTGTCTCATCCTGAAAGGGTCAGGGTATTGAAGATGTTGAAGAAGGTATTAAAGATGTTGGTGTTTAGAACATCAAGGTAAAACATTACTATTTTGTACTCATCTGTTTACATATAGTAACAAGAGTACAATAATTCCAAACTAATGTTTACAGTGTGAAGTTAACACCAAATTATTATTTTCTTGGATTTTTATTTATTTTATTTATTAATTGATTATACAGACTTGAACAACCCAATGACAGATCTCCACCCCAGTTGGAGATGTGCTAGAGCTGGGGTAATCATGCTTATTGTCATACTAATGCCAATTATTAGAATATTTTGTTTTTACCCACTCATAAACATAACTGCATCAATGTTGTTTTAATAGGATTTCTTGTAAACATTTTATTGTATTGATATAAAGTATCAATTTCTAATTTTCTGTTTTGACTGTTACACACTGAATTTCCAGGTGTCCCAGAAATAAAGATGTATTTTAAATGTCTAAAGTCAGAAAAGGAAATAGGACTTAAACACAACAGAATTGTGGCATTTCAGTTACAGAAAAGAGTCCAAATTGTGACACACGTAACATGGAATGGGCTTCTTATATTTCCTCAGGCAGGAAACAAAAAGTATTTTTATGTGATCTCTTTTCAGGTTTGTGGAGATTTTGATGTAACATACCATTTTGATGTGCGTACCATGTGATTTGTGTCTAAACAATAAAAGCTAAGTCCAGTACCTTGTTTGATTGCTTTGACCCATCTCTTTCTACAGTGTATTTATGTTACTTTACTATAGTTACTTTATATAGTTTTATGGGGAAGATTTTCTTTGAACAGTTTCTTCCTGTACTTCAAAAACTGTTTGCTTCCCCTCACACACATCACCTGTGTCTTACCATAATGCCTTTTCTTGTGATAATGTCCCACTGTTACAGTAGTGTTACTGTACTTACCTATAGAGATACACTATATAGGTATACACTATAAACATATATACACTGTATAGTCAATAATACATACATTCATTATTCCTAATGAAATGTTTTACATAAAACCTCAAAGGCAAGGCCCAGATTGAATTAGGTAAGTCTGTAAATAACAGCCTGTGCCCTTTTGTAGTGTGTACATCCAGTACACACACACACACATCCACCATGTGTTGCCAGTCCTCAAAAATTCCTGCTCCCCCTCACCACTCTATAAACATTGTCTAGATCAGGGGTCACCAACCTTTTTGAAGCTGCGGGCTACTTTTGGGGTACCAACTAATGCGGCGGGCGA
>JAOUQU010208204.1:0-14040 GCA_028566735.1 Ammoglanis amapaensis | reverse complement strand
TATATATATTAGACTTTACAAAAACAATCATTTCATGGTACACCAGAGACAACTGGGTATTGGACGTTGTAAATGAAGGTGGGACTATGACGACGTTTGCTGAGAGAAATAGGTTGTGAAGCATTGTGGGCTAATTATAGATAAGCCTCAGTTCTGGGAAAATATCAAATGTCCTATATAGTTCTGGTGATACCTCCACAAAATATTATGTAATTTGATTACAGTGGTATTAATATTGCATTGATTGCCACAATGTTCATTTTTATATAGTTGCTTTCGATGCCTTGTGTTTAAGGCAACAACATGGTCTACACGGTCAAAACATTTATAAATACAATTATTTAAACGAAACAGCCACACTCATTTATTCATTCAAATTGTACTTCTTTGTTTCGTGGAAAAGATTATGGTGAGACTGCTGCCACCCAGAATTGGAGGATGCAAACTGAGAAAACACACTAGTCAGTGTGACGAGTCAATTACAGGGCATAATATTACATTCACATTCATTCATAGATTTAAGAGCAATTCAGAGCAAACAATCCATCAGAGGAACCCCACACAAACACTAATATACCATGCAAAACTCTCAGTTGTCATTCAACACACTAGTCTACTAACTGCTCTACAGTAGTACCATATGAGTTGCCACATTTTATATTAAAATCCTAAAAATACCAGCATTACCTTAATGCATTATTAAGGAGAATTAAAAGATTACAATCGATTGCTTCTACTTTGGAGACATGTTACTTTTCACACTGTGCACACAACTACACACTTTCTGTGATCATAATTTATTTCATCCCAAACATAACTGACCAAAAACAATGAAGCAACAAAAACTCATTAATAAACCTAAAACCACATCAAGCCACCCAGTGCTTGTTGGGATGCTGTATGAATTCTAATTAAGTGTGTAACCAACCAAAAAATGAAAATTTGTCACCACGATGTTCTAGTTGGTTATATATACATCTAATAGGTACCAGTGATAACCAAACCAATCATAACCGGGTCACAAGCAGCACAGCCAGAACAATTCACAGCACAAGTGTGTTCTATCTATCATGTCAATAATATTAAACACATTGAACAACATTGAAAGACACTACACACCTATTAACAGTTAAAATATTAATTAAAATAGGCTGTAAATAAATAACTGACACAAATGTCAAACTCTGTGTTGAATTTACAAATTTATCTTCAGTGAAATAAACAGTTAATTAGTTAGTTTTGTAAGACACAAACTATTATGTTGCTGTGGTCCATAATAATAATAATGCCACAATATTATTTATATGCTGGTTCAAGCCAAATCACTATCAATAGCCATCGTTGGAACATTAAGCACAACCCTGCGCCATCAAATTCTTTCAATGTATTCATCAGACATGAATCGAGTTGGATAGACCCACCAGTTAAACGTATTGGATGTAAACATCATGCCATACTGCTGTTGTGCAGTAAAAGACATTACAAGGTTGAAGTTATCAAGTATTTGTAATAATGCCAAATAAGACAGCATCACAGAAATTTATCACTAGTTTAAAATAAAAAAAAATGCTAATAAAACATGATTTGGAAAATTACTGCAAAAAACAGTATGCATGTTCATAGTGTGTATGCCATTGTAATAATAAGAACATATTTACTGATGTGTGTAGAACATCAGACAACAGGAAAAGAGACCAAGCCGAGATGGAAGGAGCATAATCCCTAACAATAAAACACATGACCGGACTTTCATTTCATCCACATTTGAGATTCAGATAAATTGCAATGATAAATGAAACGGCCTTTTCTGATAATTTATGGCATTTTACTTTTTAAATGTACAAAATTATCTATGCATTGGCTTTGTAAAGGCTTTTATGAAGTAACATTTATTTACTACACATTTTGTATGAAGCTACCAGGCCTAAAGCAAATCGTCTTCACTTAAAAATAAAATGTTCTAACCGCATAATCGTTGCAGAAAGCATATTTATTATATTGCCACAAATGTTCTTGACCTATATGACCAGTCCAAGTAAAAGATCTGCGTTTTACACACACACACACACACACGCACACACACGCACACACACACGATTCCTTCCACCTCCAGCTCATTAACATTTGAATTATTGTTAGCCTTCACTATTATCATACAGTTTTCTGTTGCAAATTGACTCTTTAGTGAAACCCACTACTTTAAGCTTAATGAATATTCTAAGAAACCCCAGGATCAGGAAATGGGCCTTAAACACAAAACAAAATCTGTTTTCTACAAAGACTGGTGCACTATTCACCTCTTGTTATTATAGGATGTGTACTTATAAATCAACAAATGCCACAATCCAGTTAGATTATAATTCAGAAGAACATTGTTGCCAGTGCTCCCGAAGGAAAGTCACCCTGCTCGCCATTACCCATGACATTAATTTAATAACTATGTATAAATTTATATACATATATGTTTATAGAATTCTATAACCAAAATAACTATAATCGTGCTGCACAGCACAATAGTTAAATATTTTAAAGCCCAGTATAAATGAGCAAAAACTGATGTAAAAGATAACTGGGCCCCAAAAGCATCCCAAATAATATGCCTTTAAAATGTCACTTCTGTCAGACAAATGATCTGGAATAAGAAATGTAAAAATAGAAACTATTGGTTATGAAACAGAAAAAGATGCTTTTCTTTAAATATGAAATCTGAACATATAGCAACATAAAATAGTCTAATTTAATTTTCTTATACTTGTCATAGTTCCAGCTGATGTAGAATAACCGAAATGCACAAGATGTTAATTACGATGTGTATGGAGTATTCTAATTTAAAACCATAATAGAAAAACAGAATTAGACTTTGTCAAAGCTGATTTTTACATTCTAAAAGCTGTTAGTTTTCTTTATTTCCAGGCAAAATCCTGGACTGGTGAAAAAAAATCTTAATAGTGATGTAAATGTCCAAATTTATACAATTCAGCTTTTTTACTAAGCCACATTTTGACAGCCAACACTGTAAGAAACAATCAAAATAAACTACAAATGCAACAGCAAGTGGCTTCTTTTAAATTATCAAAAAAGGCTTAAAATTCAAGGTGTTAAATGTACAAAATTGACATTTATTCACTCCGTTTTAATGAGTGGAAAATTAAACTAAGCTAATGATTAAAGCATAGTATTAAAAACATTTACACAGTCATGTTTATTATTACAAATGAAAAGTACAATTTTAATAAAAACGAAGAGGTGGCGTTTTGTGGTGTCTGGGCCAAAACAAATGAAAATGATAATTTGGCTTATTTGACATGAGAGGGTGCGTGATTGGTCTTGGTCTCTGGAGAATCCATCTGGATTGTGGCTAGACAGAATGACCTCTGAACACGCTAAGTCTGACCCCATTTATTGAGCTAGGACCAGGTAGAGTTGCAAGTGGACGCTTATGTCTGACGGCACACACCAGTGACGCCATGTTTTATCAGAACCTAGAATCAAAACAAGTGACCGTGGGCTTATCGGATTGGTCTGGAAGCCACGGATGGATGGAGGATGGGTGGCTTGACGCATCAGGCATAATATGTTTATTGTCTATAGCTTTTTTTTGGTTAGTTTTTGTCAATTAACCTCCATGCAGTGTGGAGATGAAGACTATGTTGTCCTGGTCCTGAATGTGATACTCCAATTCACCCTGTAGAACAAACACATGTACACGCAGTTATTTATCAGTTATTTAATGAACTAAAGCAAAACACATTCAGCTTTAATGATGCATGTGGAATAATCCTTTAAAAAGCCTTAAAAGAGAAAATCAGTATGTTCCACATTTATTGTCGCCTACACTAAAACAAAGAGAGAAAAGGAGGGTTGAACCGGCTTAGCCTGAGAGCGGTTCCAAATTAGATTTATATCATGCCATAAAGGAATTGTCTGGGCTGAACAGACACTCAACATTAAATCAGGGCTTGATTTGTAGATTTCTGCAATCATTGGCAGCTGCCAAGACATCGACTTTTTTTCTTCATTGATTGTGTTTCTTTAAATTACGAGCAGATGCCGATACCAGTTTTCCTCAACAAACAACCAAGCAAGACTGATGCACAAATGAGATAAACAAAGATGAAATGGACACCTCCTCCATCCCACAAAAAATGACAAAGTCATTAATAAACAAGATTCAAATGTAAAAATGTAACGGCAGACACAAGAAAGACAAACGAGCAAAATCGTGTACACACACATACACACACCACTCACCATCAGTTCCCAGTCTGCGTCGTTGATCAATACAAGAATACCAGGCCTCCTGTGTAAAGGAAAACAGAGACTCGTTTACCTGATGTGGTCTCGACTGATAACAGTAATATAAAGCAACAACTGACGATTTATAAGAAATGTCAATAAAGAGATAGTGGAAAAAAATAACAGTCCATCTAAAGGGAGGAATATTGGCACACTTAATAGCTCATGTGTGCAAACACAACAACAAAACAACCCAACAACTGCAGTGGTTTCTTTGCTTCAATTTAGCCAAAATAAAGTCCACCTGAACCATTTTAGCATTCTGTATTTAGTTTATAATGTAGCTAAATAATGATGTAAAATGTTAAATGAACCATTACAGCTTAATTACAATTCAATAGTGGTAACTAATATCTAAATTCTTTGTGATAAAGTGAATAAAAGGTCATATATGTACACATGAAAACATTCTTAAACATAACACATTAGAGATTTATAAATACATAAAAACAAAAAACATACATTTCATAATTTGATTATTAAATACATATTTTGAAAAAGCCTATATATTTAGAAATAGTGTTGCGTTACATAACCCTTGCACTGGAAAAAAACGGCATATACAACGTACCCATGTTATTCTCAGTACACACACACACACACACACACACACACACACACACACAAACATACACAAACATACACACATCTCTAGAAAAAAAGCCTAACCAGCATAAGAATACTGGAGTGATGTCAAGTTATGGCTACACTGAAGTACCTTTGAAGCGATCAGAAGTGATGCAGACCGCTTTGGTAAGTACCTACTAACAGCGGTGTAGAAAGAGGCAAGCCAACGAGTCGCTGACTGCAGGACGACTACGAGTCTTAGATGTCAGAGGACATTTAAGTCTACAGTGTCTACATATCCATTTGTCCATGCTAACTACTTTCAGGAATGAAAAACAAAAAAACAAAAAGTTTATAATAGTATATGATTGTGAATCCTTTAAGCTTGGTATTCATGTTCAGCCAAAACAAACATCCCATAGTAGCTGTACATGACAATTGATCCAGTCCACAAAAGTGTTCGAGAGCACTAGATAGAATTACAAACACTTAAGCTTCAATTTAGTAAAAAAACAACAACACATCGGATATTAAGCTGGGTTCTCAAGTCCATAGTCTAATGTAGTTATTAATGTGTAATAAATGTGTACATAATTCAAATCTATACCATATATATAAATCTATTTACAAATGATGAACTAAATGAAGCTCACGTATAAAATATGTAAGTGTGTGTGTAATAAGAATTCAATAGTCCAGCTGGGACTATTGTACTATGAACATTTTTAACTGTGAAAGTGTGTGTACTCACACGGTATCTCCCTGTACAAAAAGGTCAGGTCTTTCCTTTAGCAGGTTCTTCTGGATCCAAGTCAGCAGCTGCTTCATGTCCCCTGCAAGAGTGTCACCAAGGGTCAAAGGTTAGGGGTCAGAGTTGACCAGTCACACGATCGAAGTGGCGCGACAGAATAACCCGCCGAGGGAGATGATGGGCGACATTCAGTGATGGTGTAAAAAACCACAGCAACATGAAAACCAAAACCCTTAAAACAGCTCCATCTTCACATGGAGAGGCCTTTACCCACCGTGGTAACAGCGGAGGCATTAAAGACAGGTGAGCGGTGCTGAAATCAGCAAATTTACGCAAACTCGATGAGAATGTAGAGTCCCTGCAGCCCTGCCGTGTGGAGGAGGGCAAGGATGATTGATGGCTATAAACCCTCCGCTCCCCATGTTGAAATTCAAATGAAATGGAGGACGTCTGCAAGCCTCCACCCGAAACGAGATGGCCATTGAGGAAGCTCGGCGATCTGACCTTATGCTGAATAAATCGTTTTTCCGCTTCATACTTTGGGTGTGACATAAAATAATTGTGTTCACTAAATTTGGCACGTTTGGTTTCATAAAACACATGAATATTAAACACACCCATATAAACTGTAAATCTCAACGTTAAAACACTCGTGGTGCCGAATGTTTCAGACTCGTGATAACGGAGTAGAACGAGCGCTTGTTCACTCGTGCAGGCTACGGCTATGTTACAAACAATGGCTGACCAGACTGCAGGGCTATGGTCCAGTATGAAGCTTATCATCAACACAGCATCATCAGCCTCCATATCTGGATTAGACCACTTTGGAGTCGATAGAGGGGTGAGAGAAATGCAAGTGCAGAGACAATATAGAGTAGAAGGAAAGCATTTAATGCACCAGAATGTTAAAACAACACTTTTTTTAAAGAACAGGCTGATATCTTTCCAAGACATAAACCTACTAAACAGGGGCTAACACTGTCTTATGTGTGATTTGAATATAAATGATCATTATTTAATACATTAATTGATTAAAGGCAGCAAGAAAAGCTGCTACTTATTGTTTTTATGTTGCCATTATTGCCACTTTACAGCCAAATTTACTTTGGTAATTGGTAAAACCCTGAACCAAGCAAGAAGGACTTAGAAACAACTAAAAAGCATGAGAGGTTTGAGATGCTGGAAAACCTTGCCGAACAAATTTTGCTAAGTATTATTACTAAATCAGTTAAACAAAAACGAAGCATTTATGGCAGCAAGGCAGATCCCAACATTTGGGGGTAAAAGGCAAAGCTGAAGCTGTGAAATCGTTTTTTATAGAAAGTATCAGTTTTTACATTTTTGTTTTTAAAACATGGCTTCTGACTAGTTGAACTCTTCAAGTTCTGCTGTTCTGTACTTCATTTTTCCCAACCTTTCTACACATTTTGAACACATTGGCTCTATATCGCCCCTGCATGTGATTGTCTTCTGCCCTGTGATGGACTGGACACCAATCGAGGGCGTATCAGTGCCTTGAGGCTAGCAATACTGAATGGTGCTGAACCTTGACCGCGACATAATGTGGCTTACAAATCACTGCATTCATTAATAAGCACAGACAGACTGTAAAGTGGCTCTTAACTCATTCTTTAAACTAAAACAACTAAAACAATGACATTGAGGAACGCTCCGGCACTGCCGTACAGAACTCTGTGCGATAGTGTCTGTTTCAGACGTCTCTGACCACTTAACGGCTATGTGAGTTGTTTCAAAAATAAAACTGATGCAGTTCTAGACTTGTTTAGACAAATTCACTGGCTAATGGGATTCAAAGTTAAATTAACTATTTAAAAAACCTCACCGAACTAATCTGGGATAGTAATCCAGTGTCTAATAAAAATACTTTTCTTTGGACATTGCTAGTAGTTTCCTGAAAGCAGAACGATGACATAACTGACCTCTCGAGGTGCCATATCTAGAATGTAATGGTCCGAATTGCTTAAATCCAGAGTAAGAGCTAAAAACTTGTAGATTTTAGCTAGATTCGACAAAGAATATATGCTGTATTACTGTTGCGTCATTGATTGCAGGAGATTTTCAAAAATAAGTATTAACCAAGACCGACAGGCCGTGTAACTAATTTTAAGCTTTTAAAATGCTGACCATATGGTCTGCGTCCACTTGTACGTGTGCTTATGACAATGTGACAAGCCTTTACCTGTTTAAAAGCAAAGTAGTAGTTGTTTACATTAATACATTAATACATAATGTACATTAGTACATTTATATACTGTAAAGGAAACTATATTAAGGCTAAAAAACAAACAAATACATTAATATAAAGTGTAGATTACATCATTGTACAGCTAGAGATTATTCCTGTAGAAAGCATAGTACATTACAAACGCCTACTCTATGTTTTTAGTCTCTATTCTCCACACCACATTAAGAAGTGGCATACATTACTAATCACCAAGCTGTTGAACCTTGCCGTGGCGAGACAGAAAAAGCGAGCGTTAGTCTCTGGAGAGCTATAAAAGCCACTGCAGTGACTGAGGGACCAAGGAAACATGCTGAGGGGGGTTGGGAAGCCCTGATGTTTGAGGAGACATATGTGGCGATGTATCAGCATGGCGCCATTCGAGTGTTCTCCATTGTAATACTGAAGTTTGTATGATTCAGGCCCGACGGACGATGATAAAAAGGCAGGTCAGAAAAGCACCAGTAGGAGACGATGCTTTCGTAGCTGTCAGCATCATCGCCCATGTGTGAGGCTGTGCGTGTGCCTCGATTCGCTGCGAGAGGCAGGGGCGAGTGATAGAGGCTGTTTCAGGTTAATTGGATCGCTGTCAAGCCCTTCAGTCACGTAACGATCGCTGTACCTCGCAGGCCTGCTAGCCCACAGTCCGGCACCCATACAGAAGAGTGATGCTCGCCTCTGTTCAACGGTTGTGCAATGACTATCGACTGGCAAACCAAGGACGGGTGAATAAAAAGATTTTACGTTCGCCGGTGCAACTTTTATTAAAAACAACAGAGAATCCAAAAAGGAAATGGTTCTCAAAGACGAGTTCTTACATCATCGTTTGTTCTTTTTGTTGCTCCCTCATTGAAAAAAAAAGCTGAGAAAGGGCACGATGAGATGGGAGGGGTGAGGGGAAACGGGAGCTGATGGCGTCACAGCGACCAGGTGCATTCTGGGATTGCCGCTGCCAGGGCGGGTGAAGCGTGTAGCATAACGGTTAAAAAGCTTTTTCCGTTCTCTCATTTTTAGCCAATGATTGTCACTGTTGTTATTAGTGGTGAGTGGGAGGAACCAAAATCATTTATCTTGCCGGACACAACAGTAGCCTATAACAATGCAGTGTGTGTGTGTGTACAAATATGTATGTATATATCAGTGTGTCTCTCAACACATGTATATATCTCACTGTGTGTGTGTGTGTGTGTGTGTGTCTTCACAACTGAGGGCTCATCAATCATTCCGTCCTAAGGATTTGACGCCTAAGACAGAAATTTAAAATAAGGGGGGATTTTGCTGAAAGCACACAGTCAATCTGACGGAGTCAGTCATTCACGACATAGCAAACAACTCTCACTCATGGTTTCTAACACACCCAACATCCATATAGTAGCCCCAGTGCCACCCCTGACCCCAGTAAGAACTACATTCCCTTCTCATGGTCCACTTTTGTGGTCAGGTTGTCCCGGAGACTACAGTGCCTTGGAGATGACCCCTCTGATGTTCTACTCCTGTTGTGTTACTGAAGTTTGGAGAGCTGGTAAATTACCAACACCTCTATGTTTCTGCCAACTCAGGCTAAGTTAACAGTGCACAGTCCGATCTGCTTTTGTTTTTAACATTATTTACATCAGCATTGAAGATCTAACCCTGATCTGAACAGGTCAGAACACTGCAAAAGAGAAATAACGCTTTACCAATTAGAACTCCAACCAGCACAATTTAGCTGGTTTTAACTGTATTATTTTAGGGCCAGATGTGGTGACCAGCCTGGTGGTTAGGATACGAGACTATTAATCAGAAAGACACCAATTCCAACATCACCAATGCTAAGTTGCTGAAGTTGAGGCCCTTGAGCCTTGGCCAACTGTTCACTTGAATGATAAGTTGCTTTGGATAAAGGCGTCTGCTAAATAGTGTAAATGTAATATTAATATTTAAAAGTGAAATATACTTTATAGCATTTAACAATTCATACAGCCAGTCCAAGCAGGTAAAGGTTACGAGCAATGCTCAAGAACAGAAATGACATAATGCAGAATAAACTCTGTAATGCAATTATAAACTTTTGTTCAAAATATTGTCTATAAAGCAATTTTGATGTCCAGCAATTTATGAACTCATATACTGATTACTATTCACTATTCACAGTCTCCATCTACAAGCGGAAACTCCTAAACCTATACTCTGTATGTGCTGAGGCAGCACAACATGTAGGCTACATTAGCCCGACCCTCGACACTCCTTTCACCCCAAAACCACACCAGGAAGCCTAAAGGAATTTCAAAAAGAGCAAGATCTCCTTTTCAAAAGAAGCTCCCCTCCCTTTTCCAAAAATGACTGCACACAAAACCAGCGATCTGTGCTTTATAGTAATCATCCCACCCTTCTTTGCAAGGCCTCCTAGTGCCTACCCCGGTCCCTACCTTTGCTGTGACCCCAGCACAGGGTATAAAAGACCCATCAACAATATCACTGACCGAATTTACAAGTGAAAGAGGTCCAATAATGGAGCAGTTAGAGAGAGAATGACCGGGGCTGAGGAGGCTCACAGATGTTGGTGGTGGATGGGAAACAAAGGAGGCGCATGGACAGAGAGTTCAGCTCCATTGTTGCCAAGAGAGAGAGAGAGAGAAAAGGAGAAAGGAAACAAGGAAAGAAAGTGAGAAGACTTTTCTGGGACCAGCATCGAGGCCAAAGAGTCAAGCCTGTGCTGCAGGACGTGTAATGAGAGCGTGTGAACCCAATGTCTGCAAGCAGAACATAATTCTAGAAATAATACGTGTTTTATTTTAGTTTAATGGTTTTAAAATTGATAAACACAAGGAAATTTTTTAGTGGTTCAAAGCATTGGCCGTGATGCCCGCTTACACTTTCTGTGCCTCTGGGAATTAAATGGGTCAGGATGAAAGAAACGAATTAAGCTGTCATTTATCCAAATCTATTAAATGAGAAAGAAGTATTCTAACATTATACATAATTTTATTTCATTCTAATAAGTTTTTGTGTAAACAAACAAACAAAAAAGACCAGCAGCCTCTTGTTGAGCTTTAATGAATATAATGTAATGTTACGCAATGTGCGACTGCATATATACATCAGTACATAAATAAAGTAGCCAGCCAGTCTATATCAATACATTAAAAAAAATAATAATTAGAAGACTCACTTAAGGAATCATTCAACCACATTTAACCCAACCGTGCAGTGAATCACACATTTACACACACTGGGGGGGGCAGTACTGTGCACACATGCCTGTCACGATGGGCAGTCCCCGCCACAGTGCCTGGCGAGGCTAACTCTTTAAATGAAACCGGCAACCTTTCAATCACAGGGCGAGTTTTCTAACCACCAGGCTACGGCTGCCCCTTAAACAGCAAGCTTTAAAACACAGTCACATGATTAACAAAATGTACCTACGCTTGTCAATTTGAAGAAATGTATTGTTTTTTGATGGCAGCCATGATGTTTTTATTGTAATTTAAAGCTTGTTTCAAAGTGACACGTGTATACAGTACAATGTGTGTGTGTGTGTGTAACACAAACCAGATGAATGATGTGGATGTTCTTACAGGGTTCTGACTGGACAGGAAGTGTCACATGATGATCCTTGACTCCCCCAAACAAAAGTTCCGCTCCTCCTCTATAAAGAACACAGTAGAAGAAACGAACATGTAAGTAGGTATCAGACAGAGATGGTCCAGTTCACACTGGATATCTTTATTGGAGCTGATTAAACAATTCAATCAAGTTTAAATAAAGATGTCTGGAATTCACTCAGATATTTTGAAAATGTAATGCGAGGCTGCTACTCTTGTTCTATTCATGATTGTAAAAATCCCCCAAACTCTTCTCATTTATGAAATGAAGAGGCAGATGATTGGAATGTGTGAGGAAACAGCAGCTCACAGAGTGAACCTGAAAGTAGATATGGAATGTAGAAGTGCACGCGCTATAAAACACCATCGGTACACATTTATTTGGCTCATAAAACCTATTTAGCACACAACTTACTGCTTATCTAATCAGAGTCTCAACTGTGGGGTGGTACTGGAGTTTATCAATGGGTGCAGGGCACACAGAAATACCCTGGACACACACACCTATAAAGAAAACGTGTCTCCTGTTAACCTGACTGTATGGTCAAGATGCCCAACCTCAGCATTGAACCCAGGTCCATATTGCAGTGAGGCGACTGAGCCGCGTATTTATCCACCATGCCCATTTTATTCAGTGTGTTGTACAACTCTAATCTCTTGAATAGAAGAAAAGCTTAATATAGAAACAGACTCATCTGGGTAGATTTAGCATGAAGTCTGTAACAAATACAAGAAAAGAAATTCCACACAATATGATGGACGGATCAGATGAGCATAACAAAAGGCCTTCTGAATTCCATCCTAAACAGGACTATTGACTTTCAAATCCTTAAAAATCAGGGACCAATCTTCATCAAAATTTTAAAATGGATTATGGTATATATAAAACACTTGGTGTGGTATTTAGAGCAGCCATGAGCCCTGGATTAATGTTGAAAGCGTTGGCCACTCGAGCATCCCTGCAGAGACTTCTAAGACAAAGTAATCATTCAACAAAAGCACGAGTTCCTCACGCTTTGTCCACCACTCCATTCAGTCATTACTAGGATTAGCTGATGCTATTGTAACATCACAGGAAGGCCCACCAGCTCGAAAGGCTCCTTCAATAAAGCAGTGGATACTGAAGCTCCTCACAGATCTTTAGTATGAGCTCGTTTTTTTTTATCTTAGCACGTTTTATCCACATAATCACCCCCACCGGACTCTGATCACTAAGCTTTAATCTCTGTAATTTCACAGCAACTCACACTGGACCGCCGTTATCAACAACAAACCTGAACTCCTCATTAGATCAGCGGTACGAACACAAAACTGGCAGAAAGTCATTAAGAACTACACAAAATGGCCAAATGTATTTGAAAAGCTGAGCAGGAGTGTGTTGGACGTTTAACAAAAGGTGAATCCTTTTGACTCAGTTGATCACAGTTTAATGGTAAGGGTACTGTACTGGTAATCCAAGGCACAACAGGTTAAAAACATACCAATGCCAGGATGCTGTTGTCAGGGCCTTGAGCAAGGCCCTTAACCTCAATTGCTCAGACTGTATACAGTAATTCACATGAATCATATTGAATGAAGACATCGGCTAAATGCTAAAAATGGAAATTATTACATATACAGATGTACAGTACAACAGAATTCTTTTTTTGTTTTCGCATATCCCTGCTTGGAAGCTGGGATTACTGATCAAGTTTAGTAGTCAGGATGCTGGATGCCCTTTCTTGTTCAAGCCTTCTATTACACCTAGAACTAGAATGCACTGGTTTGTGCACTTAGTTGGTCCATCCAAACTTAAATATATTTAAATGTCGCGTGAGACTCCTGCAACTCCAACCGGGCTCATGAATCATAAAAAAACACAGATATTAAAGAATAGGACTCTTAGTAGTCCCTCTTCTGAAAAGGTTTCTTACATGTCACTGAAAATAGAAGCATCTGTGTGGGAATTTGCTCCCATTGAAGCTAGTTCATGTTGTAGTTCATCCAAAGCTGCACCATACATGGTGGAACAGGAAAGTATAATCTCATTTATCTGTATAATTGATTAGTTACAGGTGTCAGAGACTATTATAGCTGGAACTCATACATTCTAAAATTAGTAGGGGATACCTCTGTCCAAATACCTCTGCCCCTATAGTATAAACCAAGACAAATGTATTAAGGTTTACATGTTTGAGTTCCTTAGGTGTACACTTTTATACTTCTTTAATTAATATTCAGCATTATTCACTTAAAAAAAGAACTTGGGGTTTATTAAAACACGATACTGTATTAAGACACAATAGTCCACCTACGTTTAGCCCCCCTAAATTCTAAAATACAGTCGACGCACCCAATTGGCTGACAAGGGTAGCGCTAAAGAGATAACACTGACCATGCAAATAAATCTGTCTGGTCCATTCGGAAATTACGCCACGGTTAAACGAGTGACGAGCACGGCTGAATAGTTATGATAAGAGATCGAAGGATTGCTGTGGATCTGACAGCATCTGCTAATACTGGACGTAAGGGGGGGCGCTGCTGGGCATTCATGGAGTGAGACGTAAGTTTTGAGGCTCCTGCCGATTTCTATTAAAATTGTTATTTACCTACACGATTGG
>JAOUQU010208096.1:0-11772 GCA_028566735.1 Ammoglanis amapaensis | reverse complement strand
ATCAAATTTGCCGATCTGAAGGATGTAACTAAATGTATTATTTGTGACCTCCATCCAAAAACCTGGAAGAAATAAATGAAACAATTATTGTCGTATAAATATATACGTTACCTCATGTACATAACATTTTAGATAATCTTACTTTATAAAAGTTACCACTGGTTTTGTTGTGTGGACTGAAGAACTGATCTGGTGCTTCATATAGACCAAAAAGTGACGTACACATCACTTGAGAATATTAGCACACTTGGACTCGGACACCACGCCTTACTGAACAAACCTTTTTTTTTCATTATTTGCTTTAATTGTGTTCCATCATAATGGCTAAATATATTATTATAAAATATGTACAATTGTAAAGACCTAGTAATAAAACATGCATACACACTGAAGATAGATAAATAACATTGATTGCTCCAAGTTTTGTTTTAAAATCCAGGAGCTCCCAGTTCATTGCTTTATTAAATCTGTGCAATGTTCTTGGTGCTTTTGTTTTTAAATGCCTTCAGAATTCTACAAATGAAATGTGAAGCTGCTCTACAAGCTTTGTTAGCGGTGTAAACTAGTGATTTATTTACATGGGTAATGCTACCATTTCAGGCATTGGTTCAAAGTGCTGTACTTCAGAATGCTTAGGGTGAATAGATGTGAGCTATTACACAGAAGTTTGTACTCATTATCATACTTAATAAACTCTAACTCACAGTCTGCAAACTCCAATACACTGATAGTTTTATTTATTAAGCTAAGGACCCTGGGTAGTTCAGAAGTTAGTATGGCTGGCCCAAATATCAGAAAAGAACACCCAAATAGATCTGCATTCATGTCTGTTTTTGTTTCTGTGCAGTCTAAAAACACACATTCTCCAGTTATCCCATAGATGAGTATATTTATCACCTCATTATTGTATTTCTTTTGGGATTTAATGCTATTTCATTTTTCTATGTCACGCTGGTTGGACTCTCATTTGTATCTTTTGTACAGTGTCCTTGAGATTCTTGTTATAAAAGTATTATTATTAAGTCCATTTTACACTGGTGGTCTCTTTTAATCAGCATTAAATTGAGAAGAGGATGAGGATTAGGTTTGTTATTTCACATCAAAGTTTATCTAATTGCTATTTTTTTATCTGATAAGTAGATGCTTGCTTGTAGTTTGTGTCAAAATAGTGAATATATAACATGCCAATGTCACAGAAATAAAACGCAACATGTGTTTTTGTTCACAAAATTTAGTTATTATTGTGTTTCAGTTTTTTAGCAGTACATTATGTTTCTTAGTTACAGTACTTGTAACTAAAAGTATTCTGGATCAGACAAATGAACTCGTTGCTTTGGTTATACATAAAGTGTAATGTGGATTGGGACGTGGGCTTTTATTTCTGTACTAACATTCAATAGTTTGGTAAAAAATCTCATCACTACACTATAAGAGAATAATAATATACTTAACAGAAAAAGAATATTGCTCTGTAAATAAAAAATATATATTTCTATCTATTTGATCAGATGAACTTTTGTGGAGCAGAATTTTACTTTACATTAATATATTCACTCTTGCTTGTTATCTTTAAAAATAACTTACAGTATCCGCTGCAGTTAAACCTTCACATACACGTTTGCTTCTTTCTTTATTATTTATTGTATTAGTATAAGCTGTCCAAATAGAAAATATATAGCAATACAACACACAAGATACCAGAGTCACTATTACAATCACAGTTTCTCAGTCCAGGCCCTCGACAGCACAACGTTGCTCAACAGGTTTCAACACAGATTCAGACTGGAAACACTAGAAATGCTTTTATTCTTCATGATTCTGTTTTCTCTCCATCCCAAACAAGCTGGGGTCAGATTGCAGGTTTGGTTATTATACGGCATCCTTGGAGCAGAAGGTTAATACATGTGTATATGTGTGTATTATACATCTGAACATATTTATTATATCGATCATAAATAAAGTCATGAATAAACGCCAGTTGTTGCTTAAAAGTTGAAACTCTTTTTTTATTAAATTAGTTATTGGATTGAGACCTTACGTCTTTTCATAACTACAATTAAGGCTTGTCTAATTTCTTTAGTCTTCATTCCGTATATCATTGGGTTCAAGACTGGAAGGACTGTAAAAATCATTAATCCACATATTCTTAATGTATTTAGTGAGACGTTTGGAAAACGATATGAAAGTATTGCAACGGTAGTAACAATTTCAAATAGACAAAATGTAATTATTTGTGCTGTGCAGGTGTTTATAGCTTTAATTCTTGCATCTTTATGAGAAAAGCAAGTTTTAAAAATGTTTGCATAAGAAAATAACTGAGTAATGACACTTATGGCCTGCATGAATCCAGTTACAAATAAGCCAAAAACACTGTTTACATCGTAGTCATCAGTACAAGAAAGTTTGACCAAAGTCATATTATCACAAAACACATTATAAATAACCGTTTTACACTTTACTATCTTTGCATGAAGTGCAAACATAACAACAATCAGGGAAAAATCAAGACCCCAAACAAAACCTATGATACCACAGACTGTGTAAGGACTCATTATAGCGTGATATCGGAGCGGTTTACATATTGCTATGTAACGATCGACCGACATAGCAGCTAAATTAAAAAGAACGCTACCGCCATATAAATGAAGAAGCAATCCCTGCAAAACACATGTTGGGTAATAGACGGTGTTATTTTGGGTTATAATATCCACAAGAACTCTGGGAAAAGCAGCAGTTATTCCTATTAAATCTGACAAAGGGAGACTGAACATAATGTAAAACATCGGCTTATGAAGGCTTGGCTGTGTCACAATCAAAACAAGAACTGTGACATTACAAAACACTGAAAATAAATATATTAAAGAACCAAAAATAAAAACAGGATATACAGCTTCAGGTGGGACATCAAATTTGCCGATCTGAAGGATGTAACTAAATGTATTATTTGTGACCTCCATCCAAAAACCTGGAAGAAATAAATTAAACAATTATCGTCATTATATATCTATACCTGATGTACTTCACTTTTAAGATAGTTTTACCTAATAAAAATCACAGATCTTCTTGTTGCGTGACAGAAGAACATGATCTGGTGCTTCTTATATACGTTCCAAATGTTCTCCAAAGACCAAAATGTGACGTAAACATCATCTTGAGAATATTAGCACACTTTGTTTAATCGTGTTAGGCCAGCGAGCATAATTTTTTATCTACAATTAACAAGTAGGGAACAAATGGTTCTAATCTCGAGAAAGCTGTCCGTGATTACCATACTGTTTTCAATTCATGATTAAAGCTAATTAATTCAATTTGTTTTAAATACACGGAATTGATATTGTTTACTGTTTTTGACAGCTGTCGAGGATAAAATTGACAAGGGTGCATAAAAAACCCACTAACGATCTATATCTGTTTATATATCTGCTTGTCTTTATCTTTCATATCCCCCTAGATATAACACACCATAAAATAATTGTATTAGTTATTCATTGTGTAGCTTAACATGCATTTACATTCACATCATTGAGCAGACACCTTTATACGCCAAAGTGTCTTACAATTACAATGAAACACCATTATGGGTGGTTGAGGTTTAAGAGCCTCGCTCAGGGGCCCAACAGAAACAACTTGATGAGTGGGATTTGAACTGGCAACCTTCTGATCTTTAGAATGGTACATTTATCATTACGTCATTTTGCATTAGTCAAATAAACACTCAAACCACAAATGTTGTTTAATTTGTTTAATTTTTTTAAAACTTATTTCTCTGAATGTGGTCAATACTTGTAACCAAAGTAATAAGCCTGCTCACTGGGTTATACAATAAATGTAATGTGGGTAAAATTTTGAGGCGAGGCCTTTTTATTGCTTGTTTATTAGGACGAAATCCCCATTTGGAGAAATCACTGTCTTCAATGTTGTTTCAGTAAGTGAGTAATAACAGTTTAATATGAAAAAAAGTAAATAATAACACATATAGACACAATTATAGGAATTATCATGTAAGTAAGTAATAACATACCATATACAGTGTACATATGATCATGTAAGAAAACAATAATATACTCAGAACACCAGAATATATACTAGAACATAACCTAATAATAACATATGCTGATTGCAAATGTTACTTATACGTAGTCACACATTTTTATTATGTGATTATGTGACACATTATTTTATTTGTAATTTATTTCCTACATTCTCTACTTTGTTTTCAGGAGTAAATAAGCCAATATCAAATTATGCAAATATGTAATCTAATGATCATCAATTCTGAAGCTTTCAGATACAGTTCACATCCTAAATCATAATTAAACACGATTTATTTTGGGGAGATCTTTTTCCGATAAAAGACAAAAATGCTTTGGCTAATTTCCTTAGTTTTTAATCCGTATATTAAAGGATTAAGAAACGGAGGAAATACCATCACAGATACACCGATGGCTCTTCTTAAATGTGGTGATACACTGTTAAACCTGTGTGCTGTAATGGTAAATATGCCATTAAACTCAAAAATTAATAAAACAACCAGATGAGTACCACAAGTCTGAAGCGCTTTGCTTTTTGCTTCAGAATGCTTTTTAATCACACAGGTGATTAAGATTTGAATATAAGTGAAGAAAACCACAAACAGAGACACGGCCTGAACAAGAATCGTGAGGGAGAGTCCAAGGTAATTATTTAAGCTAATGTCTCCACAGATGAGCTTCATTAAACTCGGATTATTACAGAATGTGTCCACAATCTTTGTGCTACAAGTCTTTTCACGATAGTTCAAACCGAGCAATAAGCCAACAATAAATGCACTTACTGTCCACACTACAATGATCATTATTATCAATTTATTCGGCGACATCAGGGTGTTATATTTCAGCGGGAAACAAATGGCGACGTATCGGTCATAAGCCATCACAGTCAGAATAAGAAGAGACCCGGTAGCATACATATGTACCATAAAGGCCTGTACAGCACACGCCGAATATGTGATGGATCTATTCTCCGTTAATATACTAAACATTAACTGGGGAAACAAAGCGGACGAACCCATAATGTCAAAAACTGGCATGTTCAACATCAGCATGTACATGGGCTTGTAAAGCTTTTGGTTTAAAGCTATTGTGACCATTAGAATCAGATTAAAAAACAAAATTGCAAAGTAGGTAAGAGCTACAAAAATAAACACTGGTAAAATGTTCTCCTGTGATAAGTCCAGTGATTCCATAGTCAGCAGGGTTGTATTAGTAGACGGACTTGAATTCATTGTTTATTTCAGATGTGTTTATTTTTTATTCCTTGATGAATAGAAACTTTAACATGAAAACGAGACAGATAAAGACAGATAAACATACAGAATTCCAATTTGAGTCTTTTGTTTTTGACCACAAGTGCAAATACGTACCCGAAAACTGTAGAATGTTATTGTACGATGTACCTGTCGGACATCGACTGTTTCTGAAGACTGAACGTCTTGTTTGAGATTTAGCTTGGAATGTCCATATTTAAAGCATCAGATGCACCCGCTTTCAATTCTCAAGTGCATCATGTAATCAGTTCTATAGAATGTTCTACAGAAGAACATGTCACCCGGGAATCGAACTCGAGACTTCTTGCATGTGCAAGTGTAATAAACACTGATGGATCATAATTATTACACAATGCTAGTAAGTTGAATATGTTTCCGATTTTTATATCAATTTAGTATGCATGGAACTATCATTGTTTTTAATACTATAATACACCCTTATATATTTTATATAGCTGGTATTATGAATGGGAGGTTAGTGTTTGGCGTCTCACAGCAAGAAGTGAATAATAAATAATTCATTAACCTAAATGATATGAATATTTTATACAGTTCAGTCAAATTAACTTTCTTTGAAAAATAATTTAGAGAGTTGACTTTACTGTCTCTATGCAATTACAACACAAATAACAAATGTATTTACATTTTCTGTAAATACTGCAGCTGAAGGTTAAAAGCTTCGCTCAGGCACCCAACGTAGAACCTTTTGCTTATTAGTATCTTAATCACTGAGCTACCACGGGCCCTGTATGTCTGTAGTTCATGCTTATTACAAAAAAAAGGTGAACCGTTAATTTAATAGCTAGACTTTATTGGTGACAGAGAATTCTTACGTAACAGATGAAAACAAAAATATATACAGTTTTTCTTCAAAAATAAGATGGTAAAATGCTATATACTTTTTTCACAGGTTATTTAGCGTACAATTTTTTTTTTTTTGCACTATGGAGAAACCTTTCTATAAAAGAAGACGAGCATGTTCTGTCTGATTTCTTTTGTTTTTAATCCATAAACCAGTGGGTTGAGAAATGGGGGAAATATCATGATCGAAATGCCAAGCGCTCTTCTCAAATTCTGGGGTGCATTATCGAACCTGTGCGCCATTTGTGCAAACAAAGCATTGAATTCGAAACATAAAAATACAACCAGATGTGTAGCACAGGTCTGAAGTGCTTTGCTTTTGGCATCGGATTGTCTTTTTAAAAAACACGCAATTAAGATCTGAATGTATGTAAAGACTACGATGATTAGAGACAGACCCTGGCAAAAAAATAACACAAACAGTCCAAAGTAGTTATTTAGCTTGATGTCACCGCATACGAGCTTCATGATACTCGGATTATTACAAAAACTGTCCACTATTTTTGTGCTACAAATCTCAGTACGGTAATTTAAACTAACTAATGCACCGATCATGGAAATGTCTAGAGTCCAGAGTGACATTATAATTCTCATCAGATTGTCCGGGGACATCAGGGTATTATATTTCAGTGGGTGACAAATCGCCACGTATCTGTCGTAAGCCATAGCGGTTAAAATAAAAAGTGACCCAGCGCCATAAAAGTGTGTCAGGAAGGCCTGTACGAAACAAGCCGAGTACGTGATGGATCTATTCTGCTCTAATATACTCAACAATAACTGTGGAAATAAAGTTGAGGCGCCGATCATGTCGTTGATCGGCAGGTTAAACAACAGAATGTACATCGGCTTGTAAAGTTTTCGGTTGAGAGCGATTGTTAACAACAGCGTGGTATTAAAAAACAGAATTGCACAGTAGGCCAGGGTTCCAAAAATAAACACTGGTAAAATGCTGGCAGGTAATAAGTCCAGTGGTTCTATACTCAGAAGGGTTGTAGAGATTGAAACGTTAGGCTCCATTTTGTAATCCTCTTGCTTCCTAAAATATAAAACACATGTTAGATTTGCCACTAAAAATGATTCTATATTCATGACAGTTAGTTTATAACAATACACACCCAAAATTAAATGAAATACTATCCAAAGTAAAATGCAAAATGCCGTACAAAGGACAAACTTTCAAATGCCTATCACTACCCAGAATGGAATTTAGCTCAGTGTGGCATCTATATTTAAAGAGCTAGATGCCAGTCTTGTTTAATTCCCATGTGCCCTTGCCAGGCATTACAGAATGTTTTGTGCCCTCATCACCCCATAACTATGATGCAAAACCTCTCAAAAGTGATTGAAAGCTTCGATAAACTTATAAATACGTATAAATAACTTATAAATACTGGACGTTGTTATTTACGGCCATTAATTGAACACTTATTATGTATGTATGTAATAAATATCTGTTATATTCGATATGGATCACATGGTGGCTTAGTGGTTGGCGTTGTCGACATTCTGTGTGGTGTTGGCATATTCTCCATGTGTCTGTGTGGAATTCATCTGGGAACTCCGCTTTCCAACCTACAGTCCAAAGACAGTCAGGTTAATTGTAGATACTGAAATTGTCCCGTCTGCGTGTTAGTTTGTGCACCCTGCAACAGACAGCAAACAATTTTATCCGAAGTAACACCATTTTGAGCAATTGAGGATTAAGGTCCTTGCTCAGGTGGCCATCAGTGGCAACATGGTAGTAGTGAGAATTGACCCAACGACCTTTTGATCTCTAGCCCAGTACCTTAATCACTAAGCACATCAGTGGCTACTGATTGATATGTTGACATGTTACACGAGGTTTGTGCTGAATCATCACAATAAAGTTTGTTTTCTTTAGAGACGGTTAAACTACAATAATATCTTACATCAGCTCAACGCCGAACATTTTATTAATGAGACAAATAGGGGATTCTGTAACACTGTTGGCTTATAATTAACCACAAGAGACCAAGCCCAAGTCTAAGTGTTTGGATATCGTACATGGAGATGCAGTAATGGAAAGTGTTGCTAATAATGCCTCTGGGAGAAGTGCGCAGTCCTACTGAGGTTCAAGCCACATGCAGTTAATTTATTAATGATAGATTTAATATTATATTCAGATTAATTTATTTTCTTTTACTGCATAATTAAATTTTTTAAATGTTTTAAATTGTTTTAAATGTATAGTTTAGAATTTTACACATCCATTGCACACATATATATATCACATATTTCCAACCACGAGGAAAAATCCACATTAACTCAGATGTTTTGTTGAATATTTACTCATTTTAGACCATTTGGACCGAAATATGTAAACCATTAAACATTTATTAGTAAAATTCTACCTTTAACATTTATAATTCTTACTCGAAATACTTATATCATGTACAAAATGTGCATGTATTTAGTATTTAAATTGAAACAATTCCCCATGTCGTCACTTACAGTCCCAGTTTAGTCATTATTATTGTCAGTAAATGAATCTACAATCATTTTGTATAGAATTTTATTTCTTTTCTTTAACATCGTTTAAGTAAACAGATGAAATGAAAAGACTTGCTTGCATATGCAGGTCATCATAGTAAACAAATATGATCCTGGCCTACATTCGTCTGGCTCCTGATTTCTAAATAAAAGTGGGATAAATGATCTACTTCATATTTTACGAGCTGTGAAAAGGAGTGTAAGTGAACATCTTAGTATTGGCCCTTTTAATAATTGTTTACTTTTACATTGTCATTATCGGACGTCTTTATCCAAAGCGACTTACAATTACAGCAGTACACAATTTTTAAGCGAGGCCAAGGGCTTTGCTCAGAGGTCCAACAGTGGCAACTTAGTGGCAGTGATGTTTAAACCAGTGACCTTCTGGTCTTTAGACTAGTTTTTTAATCTCTAAGCCAAAAATCACTGTCCCTGCTAAACAAACGGGTTTAGTTTTGTCTAATAGCCAGTATTCCACATCTCAAGGAGCTGCAATACCACTGAGGGTGCCGATTTACTCGGCCCAGGGACCTCAGTAAGGTTTAAACCAGGCTTAATTTAATTATAAAATGGCCACCATGAGTTATAAACAATAAAAAACAGCCTCTTGTGAATACAGGAGATCTAATGAGTGGTAATTGTCCTTCTGAAGGCCCCTGATACACTTCCAGACCTCATACTCTTAATGGCCTTACGAACCGACTAACCATTTCAATACCGGACACAGTTTAGTCATTTTTAATACTTAATTTGTGTTTAATCATTTTGTTCCTAAACAGTTTCACTTCTGCAGTCGTTTAGTGGCTGGACTATTCTCAAACATATCAGTAACGTATAAGTGTTATAAATTGAAGATAAACACAATACAACCTTTATTGTACCTACTATGGCAAATATTATGAAAAATAAAGTTAGTTCGTCATCAAAAGTAAGAAAGTTATAAATCAGCAGGGAACTCATTTGTAATAATTGTTCTCCAGTGTAATTGGCCCTTCCGGACATAAATGATGATTTGTTTTGTCGATTTAAAAGCCGTTGCTACTTGAAGGTATTTTGTAAAGCATTCCCAGAGCAATGTTTCTAATAAACATGTTATTACAGGAGCACCAACATTAATCCCGCATGACTTATTCCCATTTGTTATCATCAGACACAGGTTTTCATAATAATCACAATATTAGAACAATAATATATTACACAAACACACAATTCAAGTTAAACCTTGTTAATTTTATCATTCTTATAATAATGTTAAACGTTGCATTAAACTAATTGTGATGAACTGAATGAGATTAATGATGACTGATGTGAGGTCACAACCCCTGTCCATACTGGGGTCTGTATTTATAATCGGTGTTTACGGCCCTTTCATTCGACTGTTTATTGTATTATGTATAAAAAACAATGAACAAAATTATTTTAGCTTCTTGACTGCTCACTAAGATGAAATGAATATCAATATATTGAGTAATGTTTAGTTAGCTGGACCTAAAATAATTCTATTCATATTAGTCTACCATTATGCATATCTATTAGAATCTATTAGAATAGAATCTACTAATATTCCAAATGCTCCAGTAAATAAAAATATTGTTTTATATTTTAAAGTATCACAGCAGCACTGTTGCGTCACAGCAGGAAGTCCCGGCTTTGATTCCCAGATAACGCAATCTATAGCTTTCTGTGTGTGGAGTTTTTCATGTTCTCCCCACGTCTGTATGAGTTTCCTGTAGGTATTGCGATTGTGTCCCCCCACAATCCAAAGAAATGCAGGCAAGTTAATTGGAAATACTAAAGATACTAAAATGGTCCTGTGTCGACCTGTTTGTGTTCAATGTATTCGCCCACTGTGACCCTAAATAAGATTAATTGTTTGTAAAACTTTATAATAGATGTATCAGCTTTATAGATGATAAATGATTATTTGATTTTATCTTACAGTAAATACAAACACAGTCTGCATTGTAATCTGTAACAGAAAGACGTTTATTGTGGTTCAGTTGGTTGTTAAAACTGATCTAGTTGAAATATATTATAGAAGTAACCACACGAGGGCGCCATAAATAACAATTTTTAAAGTGATGGTTGAGATGAGACACTTTCGCAAACGCATTGGTAATTATAATGCTTTTATTCATGAATGATACAAGCCACAACAAATAACAAACATATCAAATTTAATTGTATATAAAATATTTTTATATAAAAAATATTTTGAGAGACACTGATCAACAATCAGTGATAAGCTACGGTCTAGGAATGCTAATGTTTGAAAAAGGCTAAAAAGCAGCATATTAGTAGAGAATCTGATTTATATACCAAATACTTGAATGAAGTAACACCACATCATAAAGGCACTTAATGTTCACAGTTAAACAGGTGAAGTTTGAATCATGAATTTAAGTTTTTAATGATAAAAAGTTTGATATTTTAAAGAAATAAGAGGTAACTGAGGGGGCTGGAAGAGGCATCTGCACAAGCAGGAACTATTTACTATTTACTATTTAGCTCTCTTACCAACTTTTGGTAAGAAAGCTAAATAGTAAAACTATAATTTTATAGAAGATACAAGGTCTGATTGCTTTTTGTTGTTGGTAGTTTGATTGCAAAACAGCTATTGAGTGTAAAGAGGTGCAAACGCGCTTCACCCCAATTAAGTGTCCACGTTATCAACCCTGTTAGACTGAGGATTAAAACTTGCAGCTTTTATATTGTGACATCTCTGTAAAGTTGTTTTTTTTTGACATTACATAGATGTAATAAGTAAAGTAAAATGAGATAAAACTGTACTGTAGTTAGTTACTGTTGTATATGCAATGATCACACACTGTGAGGACAAAGACTTCATCCTCAACATGGTCTCTATCAGTGCATGATGTTCTACATTATTAGATGTATGTTTCTATTCTGCTACATGATAAAATATATAATATATAATAATAGGGAGCACAATATAGAGTTGTGTGGTTGCACAGTTGGTTTCAACTCACAAGAAAAAGAGAAGTTTCTTACGTTCTCCCTTTATGTGTGTGTGTGTGTGTGTGTGTGTGTGTGTGTGTGTGTGTGTGTGTGTGTGTGTGTGTGTGTGTGTGTGT
>JAOUQU010207988.1:0-14041 GCA_028566735.1 Ammoglanis amapaensis | reverse complement strand
GATCCCAGGATTCAAGCTGCATGCAGAGGTATGGACGACACTGACAGTAGGGTGACCACCTGTCCCGCTTTACGTTGCACTGTACAGCAATTTTACCCTTTGTCCCGCATCATGCAAATTGAGCATTCTGTCTCATTCCTGAAAAGCCACGAATAGACTCTTGACTTTTGTCCAATATCTCAGCTTAAGGTTCTTCAGATTTCCTTTGTTTCTTTTGTAACAATCTCCAATGATTCTACAAAATGGATTTGTACAAAATTAATGCATCCCTCCCTCCTAATTTAGCATAACAAATCCAACACTGGGGACCCGAACAGTGTCCAATGTCGTTATTCAAATGATTTCTGCATCATTTGCACCAAGCCAAGAGTGATTGATATATATCAAGGGGTTGAGGGGTTGATATATTTCTTTCCCAAAACATTCCACAATTTCATAAAAACACAGATTTAGGCAAATGAGCCCTTAATGACATGATCTCAACATCTGTATCGTGTAAGCTTTCACAAAGCAGGAATTCATGGATGCGCTGCCATTAATAAAAGAACATTGTGTGAAGATGAAGAAATTACCGAAGGAACTTAAAGCCTCGAACCCAACTCGTTTTTTTAAGGATTTAAGCAAGGTAATGGAGATCTTCATTGTCACTGCTCAAAGTTTTATAATAAAAACTAAAAATTTTATACTTGAACTATAAAATTGCTTTAAACATTTCCTCACTAGCAATTCATGACTTTATTTCTAAAAGAATTAAAGACCTCAATTTGCCATCAACGTTTTCCTTTGAAAAGAATCGAATATTGTGAGGAAGATGAGTTTTAACAGCCCATCTTTCTTTCCTAGACATAAATTAGCTGTATTCAGATTCTCAAGCACCTGCTTAGCAGATAAAGCTTTACGGGCCACATTAAATACAGAATATGTCATAAGCACGCCCATATCATTTTGTAGCAAATCAAAAAGACGCTACCATACACACTGGTTCTTAATCTGTCCAGAGCTGGAGGTACGAGTTTAACCACAACCCTAGATATCCTGTTTAGAAAGCATAATTTTACACTTGATTTCAGACAACCTCTACGTTGCTTTTTAAATGTGTTGTCCTAAAAAAGAAAAGAAAAATGCTTTGGCAAACCTTTGTGCTACTCTGTCAGCAAGTGCCACAAATAACACAGCGCATGATAAAGCTGATGGGCCAGCAAGCCAGTGGGTCCACGGGCGGCTTTGAGGGCTGCTGACGACGATCTATAAAACACAGCGCGTCACATGAGTGTAAAAGAGAAGATCTACGGCCACTCTCCGAATGGCAATTAATCATGCTGAGCTCCGTAGGAGGCACAGAGCGTTTTATTAGCACCGCTGTAATGCATCGGACTCAACACCAAGATGCCGCTAATTGCTAAAAAAAGATGAGCGCCTACGACACCTGAAAAACAGAAAGTGAGTGGCAGTAGGTAGAACAATTTATGGGGTGTTAAAAGGAAAATAGAAACTCCGTTGCACAGTATGATGCCAAACCTTACCTCTCATAACAAGATTTAGCAACGTTCTCCTCCCCCACACTATTTTCCCCAGTGAATGCAAGTATTTGTGTACCACAGGTTAGAACTTTTATTCATTTTCTACACAACGAGAGTTATAATTAAGAGTCCGGGATATAAAGACAGGGACTATTTGGTAAATGCCAAGCAAGATCAGGGTTAAATTAGTTTGTGCTGTGTTAAACCTACAAAAAATAATACCAAGTTTGGGAGTATGATAACAACGTAACTCGTAATGTACTAAACTAGAATCAAAGGTACAGTTGAGCCAATAAATTCGGACCAACTCCCTTATATGTTATTACATATTAGGATACTTTATGGACAAAAGCACAGAGCACCCAAGAGTCGGATACGTCTGGAGACTGGTAAACACACACACACACACACACACACACTAATTATTAATCAATAAGCCCATTACTGAACTAAGAGTATATCCTACTCATTTACTTTACATTTTGTGGCATCGCATTTGGTCTAATTTCAGTTTCAGCATGTCAGAATCAAAATGTTAACATTTCTAATTCTAAATAAATTTCATTTTTGTAACAACTCTAATGGAAAGCCATTCAACACATACAGTGACTGATATAACTGCCCAAGTACATGTGATTCATGAGGTTTTAAACGAGGATTTCTAAGAAGGTTATCTGGTTATCTTTTATGTTATCTGTAAAAAAAAATTGTACAAACATGCACTATTTTAAGAAAAACGTTTGCACTTAATTAGTAGTTGTAATTAAAACACAATGAACACATCATTTGCATGAAAATTTGCATTCATACTGAATTGTGTTCATCTAATTGTTGCACATGGTTGTAAATTAACCTTCATTAAATCAATAAAAATGTTATGCCTGCCCAGAGAAATTACTGAAACACTAAAGCAAATGAAAGGATATCTATAAAGGGCTACATGGAGGTCACACTTTCAAAGACCTCAATGGTGTGAGCCAACTACAATGGCCTATTAAATTGAATGGGCAAAATACAGAAAAGGATGATAGCATCTATAAATACAACTGTTGTCTTTATTTACTTTCAGCCTCAGAGTTTTTTTTAAAGACTGCAATGTAGTTTTGGAACAATCATTTCAGACGTGTTGAAGTCACATGACATATAAGAAAATATGAACAATATAATATATAAACAAGGTTTCCGGTTATTTAGTATATCCACTTTATAACTTCATCAACATAGATCATTATATGAATAAACAGAAATGCACAACATGCTCATCGATGTAATAATTCAATCCACCATCTTGTGACAGAAATGTGATTCAGTTCAGAACATCATGATAGTGAACGATGTTAATCTGGCAACAACATGCCACAGATCTCTATCTATCTATCTGTCTATCTATTCGTTCATCGTCCATTTTTTCCAGTTCCTGAGGTAGGACGTTAATGTTTGGAGCAGAATTTTCCGTCCGGATGCCCTTCCTGACAACAACCACCAGTAAGTGGTGGGATGTTGTGAGACTACTGGACAATTTCACATTTCCGATCAACATAGTGCATGTTTTTGGACTGTGGGATGAAACCGGAGTACCCGGAGGAAACCCACGCTGACAAGGGGAGAACATGCAAACTCTGCACAGAAAGCCCCCGGCCCGACCCGGGGATCGAACCCGGGACTTCTTGCTGTGAGGCGACAGTGCTGAACCACTCAGCCACCCTGCCGCCTAACAACATGCCACAGATAATATTTATAATATAATCCTAATCTGGAATCTTTACACAAGAATCTATACACAGAAACACAAAATCCTTATTCAACGGCAGTTGTCAAACCATGGTAACGCTGATGAACACTTTAAAACAGTAAATGCAGTAAATCATTTTTGATGAAAATGTGAAGCATCATTTGGCATAGTTTGTACCTACCTCAAACTTAAAAGAACATTCAATATTTAGATAAGATAAATACAGTATATTATAGGAGAAATTGTATCATGCACCAAGTAACCTAAAATATATTGCACGGTGGGTAGAGTGTATCGTTAAATCCCTAGTAATTATTCAAAGGGTTGCCAGATCTGATGCAACACAATGTCTCCCAGAATGTGCAGTTGTTTGGGTCCGAATATAAAGTACATTTTTTATCTCTGTTTTTTTGTAGCATACACCTGCTTTGTTCACATTGATTTAGCTATTTCGCTATTTTGTTTCGTTGTGTTCTTTAAGTAATAATAATGACATTTTTTGACCAGTGCACCTGCTATCTAATCCACATTCAGTTGAGAATGTATTTGGGACACTCACTGGCCTCAGGTCTCTGTGGCATGTATATTATACGTGTTTTAAACATTTCTTTAATATTTTACTAATTGTTCACTTGGTTGCATTAAGTAATTGATGCAGATTTGCCAGCTGCGCTATTGAAAGCTATCATGCTGTGAATCTTCCGTTTTACCCTATCCCTAAGGTGTTTTATTGAATTCAGATCTCCTGATTGAGAAGGCCATTAAAGTACACAGAACTCATTAATATGGTAATAAACCCAGTTTACAATGACTTGTGTTTCTAACGTGGTGCCTCGTCATGCTGTAATTAACTATCATAAAACTGTTGAATGCAACAATTATCAGATGATTCGACTATGACGTTAAAATAATGATTGGTTGATATAAGGAGGGCTCAAAAAGAAAAAAATCTCTACACTTCTACACTAGAGATTTATTAATCTTAACCATAATCTTAGGAATGGAAGCTTTTTAGGGACAGTGTAGCCTAGTGGGTAGCGCGTTGGGCTGGGAAGGTTGGGGGGTTCAAAACCTTGAGCAAAGACCCAGTCTGATCCAGGGGTGCCGTACGTTGGCTGACCCTGCGCTCTGACCCCCAACTTCCAGACAAGTTGGGATATGCGAAGAGAAACATTTCATTGTACTGTACATCTGTATATGTGTCATGACAAATAAAATTTGATTTTGAATTTGATTTTTATCTCAACCTCTGTTTTTGTCTAAAACTTAAAAGATCTGTGGTTCTCTGTGACACACTGGTAGAACATGCTAGAAGACTCCACCACTGACCTAGCTGAGCATCCACACATAATCAATTGGTCGTTTTCAAAAAAGGCAAGCAGGACTGGATCCTGGCTAGAGTACCGGTTTTGTGATCAGATGGCTACCGGTTTGACTTTGGGAATCGACAGGTGCACCTAACTGTTCCAAGGGTGCTGTGGCTAGGAATGCATACTATGCTGGACACATGCACTCACTACTGCCCCTAGTTTGTGCTTACTAGTGTGTGTGAATGCGTGTTTCACTGCACATATTGGGTTAAATGTGGATGATAAAATCCGCTGTGTGTAAAAAGCACAGTAGGGAAGAAGTGATGATATTTTGTGGGGTTCAGAGTTTTATTTACAAATATATTCCAGTTTGACTTGTCACTTAAATTTTAAAAGATATATGGCCAGTAGCCAGATGAGTAGTTAGTGGCTGATTAAGTGTTAATGCATTATATAGATTTTCTTTTCCAAAGAAAATTATTTACAATAAGCAGGAGGCTTACGTACTCGCACATGTGTCACCATAACCGTTCTCACTAGGCAGACGTAACCTAGTGGTTTGGGTACAGGACTAAATACAAGATTCAAACTTGACCAATGCTAGGTTGTTGCTGTTGGGCCCTTGAGTTTTTTTCTATCCTGAGAACGGGAACTTGATTTTTTGGGTAGTGCAGGATGAACACTTTTAACATGAACATTTACAGCATTTAGCAAACGCCTTTAACCAAAGCCACTTGAAACACAATAGAACACTATATTAAGAAATCAATAGTTAAGGGCCTCGAACCTGCTCGAATCGTCTGATCTCTGTCTAAACCCCTAATCCATGTCAGCCTTTCACAGGCAAATCAGTCCACAGCCATCGAGTCACTCCGATTTGTACTTACTGTGTGTCCGCTGTCTTCTTCTAATACTTTGTGAACATGTCCATACAATATTAAAATGTAGGAAATAAATATTTAACTCACTGAAATTCAGGGGTCCCTTTTATCCCAAGAGGCCCTTGAGTCGTGTACAGCGCAGATTGCCCGATGTGTCCCATTTGCCTTGACCATATCTTAATAAATCAGAAGGTTTGCTTAGTAATCTCTGAGCCGTCCCTACATGCAGTAATTGTATAAGGTAGCCGCATTAATAATTTGTAGCCATTGCACCTGATGTGATATTAAAATCTTTTTTGCTGGTTTTACAGATTGAAAATCAATGCAACCTCCTCAATAGATTGCAATGAGAGATTGGAACGTGCAGACACCATTTCATACCCAACAGAGTATTATGTGCACACAACATTCAAGACCAACAAACAAGACCTGAAATTAAATAAAATTATTTTTTTTTCCACCAAACTAGCACACCCCAAAGTGTGGGTGCACTGTTTAAATCTTCACCCTGCAGAAACAGCACCTATAAACAAGTGTGTGAATGTGAAACAATACACTAATAGAAATGAAAATGCTTGTTTACCTGTCGTCGAGCTGTCAATCAAACAGTACAGACAACCGTCTCATTTGCGCTCCTGAGATAACACCCCCGGCGTCAAAGGCGGTTCGTTCCCTTTGCGCAATAACGTTCCCCCAAAAAAGCATCACCTGCAAATAAAACACCCGGATATCTATCTCGTGAACTTCTCGTTCTGCTCGTATTTGTTTCACCACGTTCGAATAGTGCAACCGGGTGTCCAATTTAAGCCTCCACGCTGCGCTGAAAGTTGCTCAGACTGCGCCCGGCGTCGCCAAACTTCCAGCGGTAAATTCCGCACAGCTCGTCAGTCCCAATCCGAGCTCCAATCCTGCCTAAATCCTTCAATCATCGACTCCCAGCATCTCTCCCATCGATCAGGGGCTTCGGCTGCTCTACAAAGCGTGGAGTTCTCCACGGAATGGGGAGGAGAACCTTCCCCACTTCTCCACTACTCAAGTGTTCCCAGTATTCGAGGCGCACCGAGGAGAACCCGGAGAAACGGACACGCCGCTGTTCAGTAGCTTAATGGCGCCTCCCTGTGGTCCCGTTGGGCAGTGTTAGTGATCGCCTAGCCTAGCAGGACCACATTGGCATTGATTCTGCTAACCCTGCTAAAAATCCAGGAAAAACCAACTGGTCACACACCAACTAAACACCCTGTGGTGGTTGGTGGTTGGTGGTTGGCTAGTTCTTCTTAACTAACTATTGAAGCATTTGGTGTTTTATTCCCGGTGGTCTTGTGATGATTTTTTAATGCAGGGAATCAAGCAATTTGAGTAGAATTATGAGATCTGTACTGTTATTATGATCGTTTAACATCATATTCTACTTTATTGTTTTGTATATGTATGTGTTTTGTGTATATTTGTTCTTATTCGCTTATTGTGCTGAAAGTTTTGCTCAAGACCGGCTGGTCATCAAGGAATAAATTACCCAATGCCGGTTAAGAGTTAGCCAACACGCTATAACCAACCAGTATAGGGTTTGTTTCGACCAGTTGGTTTTTAGCTGGATTTTTAACCAGGGAAGGCCTCAAACCGCAACTTTCAGTTTAGTACATACTGAACGCTAACATCTTAATGCACACTTTTATGGGGGAAATAGTAAAAAAGTCCCAAACCTTGTACCTGAATGCACTAGGCATCACTGCTTCAGAGAAACACTCACTATAAAACTTAAAAACTGAAAAAAATAAATAAGTAAATGTAAATTAAAATCATAGAACCATTAAATACAGGTATGTGCTATTAAATACAGTGTGGAAAAGTGAACACTACACGCACTTAATATGCACCATTTTGCCTACGTAATGGAAGGGATTTTATTTACTAGCGATCATTGTCAAATTAAGAAGTGGAGGAAACTATGTCATGTAAATGTAAGTAGTATTAATAATATGATTCTTTAGCAAAGGTAAATGAAGGCAAATAAAAGCCCAAACATTTATGGTGTAAAGAAAAACATATTATTTTGGTGGGACACGGAACCGCAATTGTTAGTCGGTCACTTTCCAAAATGTAGTGTCTCAAGAATTAAATGCTCAATGCACACTATGTGTTACATTATAGTGCACATACATTAAGTGCGTCATTTGGGACGCACCCACTGTCTCAAATAGAACACTACATTTTTGGGAAGGGAAAAAAATATAATATTAAATAAATATAGATATCATATTTGCCTTTTAATTGCAAAATGCCAAAGTGTCAATGTTTCTTTTTTTAATAAGAATCCTGGTATTTCCTGAAGTGCTTCAAAAATGTTTGACTAGAAAAAAGTCTTTATATATCTATCCATCTGTCTGTCCATTTGTTCATCTCTATCTACGCATCAATCTGTCTGTCCATCTATAGAGCTGACCAGTTTGTACTGCGGGTTTATATCAGCAAGAAGAAAATGTGATTGCATCAGTTCTAAGTAAATCCCTTCCAGCCTTCAGCACAAGCTAGCTGCCACTAACCACTTGCTTGCCCCGAGTGTGGAGTTCTTCATTAGTTACAGGTGCAGCACATTTAAAATTGTTTTATTTTTGCAGGAGGGAAATTAAGAAAGGTTGTCATATGCAAATTAACTATTTTAAAAACTTTTCTGACATTAGGGCTGCCCTGAACAAGTAACCAGTGTTTAACAACAATGAACTAATTACTAGCTCTCACTTAAGCTACTTTTAAGCATTTTGTGACATCACATTGTAGAATGATTAATAGATAGACCTGCATTTACATTTTTTGATTTAGTATATGTATTTATCCAAGGCGATTTGCAATCATAGTATAGAGTCCGAGCATTGATGAATAAGAGACTTGATCAAGAGCCAAACAGCAGCAGCCTGGAATTCTTGGGGCTTAAAACATCAACCTACTCAACCTATTGGTTCGTTACAGCTATGTGAAATAGCTAACATGTACAATGGAGTAAAGGCTAGAAGGGCCACATCACATCTACTGCTGGCAGATATAAACCTGCTCCATGCAGGCAATGCAAAGCAATCAGATATGTAAATGGACAAACAGACTGATCTGTAGATGGATGGATGCATGTATGGAAGGACAGATGGATAGATGATCTGATAAATGATAGATTTCTTGTGGCACCACGAATAGATTCTAAAAGAAGTAGAAATACATTTACTGTTTTTGTTTATATTTTCACTTTTGTTTTACATTTATATGTGTATCTAAAATGTTGACACTGAGCCATTGCTCCCATGTGGAAAACTGGAAACCATCTGAAATGCTGACACATAACAAGCGTTATAAAGGATTCGGCAATTCTCTGTCCCTCAAGACCCCTAACCAGACTTCTGTGCTTCTGTACAGCTCATAAATACAGATAACAATGATAAAAAGCTAATATCACCAGAGACTCTTGTTGTGAGTCGAATAGATAGCAATTAAATATTTAATTGGACAATTAACAATTTTTCTGAAATCTGATTAGTACCTGTATCAATCGATTTGAACTACACATGAACTGTTTTTAAAATAACATGTTATTACTTCAAAGTAAAACATCTCATTGTGACTTATGTCCTGCAGAGTTTATAGTTAGTTTTACTAATCCCTTTACACCTGATCCTCCACACGAAGTGCTTGATCATTAGCTGTGGGGGAAACCTGCCGACACACGTGATCCAAAGGATCGTCTAATGATCCTACATGAGCTGCATCAGGCCTGCTGTGAGTGAGAAAAGAACTGCAGACCTGTGCGCTTCCCGGGATGGAGAAAAATCATGTTTAGACTACAGTAATCATGACATGCCAGTACTTATTATAATCCATTAGTTTTTATTAGCAGTAGTCTAATGAGCAGACAAAATCACTTAAAATGTTGAAACAACGAAATCTCATGTGCCTACATTATATAAAAGTATTCCTGTTTTTACCAATCCTTAACTTTTATCTACTCAAAATTGTAATGTTAATATTTAGTATCTTAATAGTTAGTTATGTTAGTTAAGGATGTCATGTTAGTAAGGCTGTAGAACTCTTATTATCTACATATCAATTACTATAATTACACTCATTATTTTCATTATATCACCAACAAGGCATAACATTATGTTAGTGGGTGGGGTATATAATGCAGCAAGTCAACATTTAACCATTAACTATGATGTTAAATGCCAGAAAAAAATGACTTTTACAGCATTTAGCAGATGCATTGATCTAAAGCGGATTACATTTACAATGGAACACCATTTTGAAGACCTGATTTCAAAACCATGAAAATGCTCCAGCACAAACACTGGTCCATCCCTTACCAAGACAGAGGAGGAAAATAGTTAGTCCTCTTTATATAGACTGTGTTGAGATTATCACTTATTCAGATCTGCAATGTTTAATTTAAGAATGGCAACAATTTGAGTTTCAGATCAAATCTCAATATGACTGATATGACTAGATATGAAAAGTGTTCATAATATGCAACAAGAGTTCAAAGAGTGCTTTGATTTTCCTTGTTGCAAAGCCATTCCACTCACCCATGCACAGACCATTAACTCTCTCTGTAAAAGGTTTCCATTTTGCTAATATCATTAGAACATCTTTCAGCCTCTGCTTTTTTACGTCCATAAGGTGAAGCTTGGGGAACAATCAATAGTGCCTGGGATTGCTTGTGCTTGCTGATGTTATACACCCAAGTGTTTAGCTTTAATGACTAGAAGAAAATTAATACATTCTATCATGTATCTGCTTTTTATCACCAGACTAAAACATTCCATGTGTTGTCAGTTACGTGCACATGTAATGCACATATAAATGATGGTCAAACGCTTCAATCCGAATCTAGCTTCCCACTGGCAAATCCCTTTTAACCTCTAATGGTTCTAGATTAGCTCGCAAGTGCACCTTAAAGCATCTGACCCTTTCCCCACGATAAACTCGGTCAGGTGGTGTGGTGCAGTACAGGAAGATGAATGAGGGGAAGAAGCTCCTATCTAAAGCCGATCTGTCCTAATTTCCAGATGACTAATGATTGCCTGTGTCGCGACATCATGTAGCCCATTCTTCCTCCGTTGTCAGAAAGAGATGTGTAAAAAAATGACTTTTTTCTTTGGAGAACAGTCCTGGACAGGACAGATTATGTTAGTGATTGTGAAACAGCCTAGATAACTATGATAACTGAGGATGCACTGGGTTTGGTGGTCATGGTTAGTTGCTAAAGATTATTATTAAGATGGGATGAAAAGTGGTAGGAATCTTGAGAGGTGTCTGGGTTGAACAGACTAAGGTACATCTAGGGTGTAATCAGATATGGGTATAGCCTGCTCTGCCTCATCAATAATATGAATGCATGGTTTACTACTAAGCTGCAATTAAACTGTTTTTAATTGTAATTTAATTTAATGTTTTGTATGGAAAGTATATCTTTTAATTATAGAATAGACATTATATTGTTGTTATAAACAACAATATATTAACGACATTGTTCAGACACCTTTATCTAAAGCGAGTTACAACTACAATGGAACATCATTTTGAGCAATTGTAGCTGAAGGGCCTTGATCCTGGTGTGCTAGCAGAAATTCCAACTAATGAATAAATAAAACACATTAATAAATAGTACACATTAATTTATTAATTGTCTAAAATGTTAATAGACATTCTTAAACAAATGTTTGCACAACCATGCTAGGTTTTCTGATCCTGTAAGTACTTAACATCACCTTCAGAATTAAAACTTTTTGCAGGTACACTTGGGCTGTCAAAAGCATTCTAACACAGCATTGAGATTTCAGCTACATGAAAGATTTAGGAACCGCATGGTGGTGAAACGACGGGGTGCCACGCAGCAACACGAGTCTTGATTCTCTTGATTCTCGGATCAAGTAACTAAAATATTCCAGGTTATTAATTAAGGTAAAATTCCAGGTTATTAATTTATTGCTCCCAATTTTAGATGCCTTTGTTCTCCATGCGCCAGTGTGATGATGGTCACATAATGTTTACACTGTCTGAGCAGGGCCTCATGGATGAAGAATCTGAATACAGTTATATCACAGGGCCTCATGCATACACATGGGAAAGCAACAGATTCTGAATACAGTTATATCACATATAAACACTTCTACTTTGTATTGTAAATCCAGATGTACTTAAGCAACAACTATAAAGAACAAGTCACTGATGCCCAGTCAGTAAGAATTGAGTCGCAGCTCAGCAAAGGTGGCATTAAATATTAGACACGATGATAACTGAAGTCTCTTGGTGTAAATCAGTTAACCAGCAAGAGATTACAGGATGCAACTTAAGGCTTGATGCTACCAAGGAATAGCATCAACGATCTGACCCCTTTACTGTCCAATTTCTGTCATCATGTACAATTTGTAGCTTTAGATTTCTGAATTTAGATGACCTGGGAGGAGGTGATTTATGTATTCTATTCACAAAGGTTTCCTGTGCACCACTGACAAGGGTGGTTACTAAAGTTGCATCCGACTATCTTTTCCAACTTCTCTCATTCTCTCATCAACACCGAGTTTCCTCCCACAGAAATGGTTCGATTCTTGCCTCCAGTCACTGGAGTTTTAAATGTTCTCCATATGTCAGTGTGGGTTTTCTTCGCATACTTTGATTTCCTCCCACATCTTTAAACCATTTACGTAAACAAGATGCAGTTTCTTTAAGAGTTGAAAAACTAGGAAAAACAAAACTCAAATTTCATGACCCTTCCTTAAGCTTAAAATAACAAACGCTGCATCCACCCCATGTGTACCCTAAAGGAACTTACAGTTTTATATAGAGGTAATGAAGCTGGTTGATTGTTTGCTTATTGTAAAGCCGAGAAAAGTACAAGAATGAGGAGAAAGAAAGAAGGCATAGCATCATTGTATCTTGTATTATTAATTATTTACCATAAACTATGTGTATGAAGAATATATATGAAGTTTTAGATATTTTATGTCGTTGTAGTTTGTTTTTAAATAGCAGTTTACTTTATAAAATTGTAATGAAAATCAATTTTAACAATCGACTGTGGCATTGTGCCACAGACAGTACAAAGGGTCATAGGAACTTTGTAGATGCGGCCAAATGAACTGAAATTTTAATTGGCTGAGGGTCCCAAGATGGACCAAGCGGTAAGACTAAAGCAGGTTAGCAAGGACTGTTATCCCAGACTTGGAATACAGTGTGTGCTTGTGTTTTTGGATGTCTTCAGGGCACACAGGTATCTGTCAGCAATGTTACACTATGGGTGCATAAATAATTAATCTATCACTGAACAGAAAAATAAAATTTTCTTTATCGTAAAAGAAACATTTGAAGAGTCTGTTTTCAAAGTTTAAAATATTATATCTGAATATACAGACTATACATCTAGTTGTCTTGTTCTGAATTTTTCATTAGCTCTTTTGCCCAGTATGATACAATCAAACAATATATATAATAGTAAAACTTTCAAATGTTCAAGAATGATTACAAAACCAAAAGAAGTCAAATTTATTCTTTTTTCTGTACATGTGAGCATGTGAGCATGCTAGACAGTATTTCCTCAAATAAGAACATTTATTTCTCAAACATTTTAATTCAGATAACTACCAACAAATTTTGACTCAAATTTACTAGTAATTAAAGAGATATTTTCAAAAACATTACATGACAAACCATCAATGGTAGGGTATTTAAAAAAAAGCTGCATGATGCCTTGATGCAACATTGTACCAAGAGAATTACATAATGACATTACATGCTTGTGCCATGAATAAGATTCTGTACGACATACATCTAATTCAAATATGTCATTAACATTTATTATATCCTGCATTCATTTACATACAGGACAACAGTGGAGAGGTATATATATATAACATTTAACCCAGTCCATGCAGTGAAATGCACTGGACAGCCTGGGAGTCCGGGAAGCCGTTCTACTATGAACATTTATGTTATTTCGTAAGGTCATGCTTCTGCAGTACAATATCATGATTCTACTGTAAACCATAAGAATATTTTTTGTTTAAACTCTGGCTGACACACTTTAAACTCAGTTTAAAGCACATCTTATCTCCAACTTCAAATATAATTGTTATACCCCGGCTTACTTCAACATCCCTGAGCTTTCTGATAAAAATTGTGGCGTCAAAGAAATAAATTACACAGCAAATAATGAGATTCGTTAGAAAAATGAACATTTTACTGATCAGAGGGAAGTGTGTATGTTTAATAGAGTTAATACAGAGATATTCTATTTGAGATAGAACTTAAAAGAGAAGTCTGAGCCATAAGAGTAACTGGTAATACGAAGTCGTTCTTTGAGTTGTCCTTCGTCTCCATCTACCGGTCGAAAGAAGCATTGCAGGTTGATTTGTTACATTGTTTTTGAAATCCATCAAACCTCAAGACTATAATATCACATAGACCCAACAGTTGATTATATCGATTTAAATAGTGTTTCCCAACCACTGGTGCTGTGAGAAAATACCATGTGCACCATGGAAGGTTTACTGAGCGGCAAGTAATGGCAGTCTGAACAAATACATTCTGATCCACTAGAGGGCAGTACAGACTCGTTTTAAC